>LGRX02003534.1:0-21717 GCA_001247695.2 Cymbomonas tetramitiformis
TTGGTTCCGAGGCTAGTTATATACTAAAATCGCTCGGTTGGTAAGTTGGTTGGTTGGTCACACGGGACGGATCGACGACCCCTCCGCCACCCCCTGCGCGCACCCCCGAGACACCCCCCGCGCGGTTTCGATTTAATTCGATTCGCATCGCGCATCGCATCGCATTGCGTCGCATCGCGCATCGAATTTTCGATTTCTACGCGACCGGGATTTGAACCCAGGTCGTTCGAGCTAGGGTCATGCATTATAACCACTAGACCACCGATGCTTTTGGATGCCAATCGAGGGCACGCACTAATATATAACCTCAGATTCGATCTTCATTTTCGATTTCAGATTTCGATTTTTCATTTTCGATTTCAGATTTTGATTTTTCATTTTCGATTTCTGATTTCGATTTTTTTTTTTCCGATTTCAGATTTCGAAACATCAATGTTATATATTAAATAAGGAGAATCGATGTCATGTGTTAAATATGGAATGCTAATGTGATATGTTAAATATGGAGGATCAGTGTTATGTGTTATATATGGAAGGTTAATGTGATGTGTTAAATATGGAAGATCGGTGTGATGTGTTAAATATGGAAGATCAATGTAATATGTTAAATATGGAAGATCGGTGTGATGTGTTAGATATGGACTATCAATGTGATATGTTAAATATGGAAGATCGGTGTAATGTGTTAAACATGGAAGATCAGTGTGATGTGTTAAATATGGAAGATCGGTGTAATGTGTTAAATATGGAAGATCAAAGTGATGTGTTAGATATGGAGGATTGTTGTTATGTGTTAAATATGGAAGATCAGTGTGATGTGTTAAATATGAAAGATCAATGTCAGTGATGTGTTAAATATGGAAGATCAGTGTGATGTGTTAAATATGAAAGATCAAAGTGATGTGTTAAATATGTAAGATCAATGTGATGTGTTAAATATGGAAGATTAGTGTGATGTGTTAAATATGGAAGATCCGTATGATGTGTTAGATATGGAAGACTAGTGTGATGTGTTAAATATGGAGGGTCAGTATTATGTGTTAAATAAGGAAGATTGTTGTTATGTGTTAAATATGGAAGGTTAGTGTGATGTGTTAAATATGGAAGATTAGTGTGATGTCTTGAATATGGAAGATCGGTGTGATGTGTTAAATATGGAAGATCGGTGTGATGTGTTAAATATGGAAGATCAGTGTAATGTGTTAAATATGGAAGATCAATGTGATGTGTAAGATATGGAAGATCAAGATAATGTGTTAGATATGGAAGATCGGTGTAATGTGTTAAATATGGAAGATCAATGTGATCTGTTAAATATGGAAGATCAGTGTAATATGTTAGATATGGAAGATCAAGGTAATGTGTTAGATATGGAAGATCGATGTAATGTGTAAGATATGGAAGATCAAGGTAATGTGTTAAATATGGAAGACCAATGTCATGTGTTAAATATGGATACTAACGACGACGTGTCACACGCCATCGTATGCCACGTGACATGGGGGGGCCCGGGGGGGCGGTAGCCCCCCGCCCCCACCCCAGTCCCAGGCTGAATTATATGGTAAGCGAAAACATGTCAAAATGTCGTGGGTCCGTCACATGGGACGGATCGAACCTCCCGCCACCCCGCGCGCACCCCCAAGACACCCCACGGCGCGATTTCGATTTAATGCGCGAATCAGTTAATCGCTGCATCGCGCATCGCGCATCGCGCGGCGACGCAGCGCGACGCGCATCGCATCGCGTTGCGTCGCACATTGCGTCGCGTCGCGTCGCACATCGCACATCGCACATCGCACATCGCACATCGCGTCGCATCGCATATCGTATCGCATCGCATCGCGACAATCGAAAATCGCGTATCGTAAATCGAACATCGTTTATCGTTCATCGTTCATTTTCTGCATACCCTCCTCACCTACCTTCACTAATGCCGCATCGAAGTTATATATATATACCGGTGATTTTGAAAACACTCGTGACCTATGGGAGTAGCGACGTACGCTCAGTTTTCCGATCCATGTTCACGATCCATGTTGATGTTCAATTTTTGCATTTTCGATTTCCGATCCATGTTCGATTCGTTCAGATTTTCAGATTTTGCATTTTTAATTACCGATCCATGTTCGATTTTAGATTTTGCATTTCGCATTTCGGATTTCAATTTCAGAATTTACATTTTGCATTTCACATTTGGCATTTCACATTTGGCATTTCAGATCTTGCATTTTGCATTTCGCATTTCAGATTTTACATTCGTAAATGATTTTAGATTTTGCATTTCGCATTTTTGATTTCAGCAGATCGAACATCGCGAATCGATCTGTTCAGACACGTCGTAGGGCGAAACCCCCTCCCCTCCGAAAGGTAAGGCTAGTTATATATTAAGCGAAAACATGTCCGAGAGTGTTGGTCCGTCACATCGGACGGATCGAGACCCCTCCGCCACCCCCGCGCGCACCCCGAGACACCCCCCGCGATTTCGATTTAATTCGCGATTCGCGTCGCGCCACGTCGCCTATCGCGTCGTCGCGCATCGCGGCGCATCCCGCATCGCATCGCATCGCATCGCATCGCATCGCATCGCGTCGTGCATCGCGTCGCGTCGTGCATCGCATCGCATCGCGTCGCGTCGCGTCGCATCGCATCGCGTCGTGCATCGCATCGCATCCCACACCGCATCGCATCGCATCGCGCATCGCATCGCGTCGTGTCGCATCGTATCGTATTGCATCGAGCGCATCGTATCGATATTCGAGAATACACCAACCGGGATTCGAACCCGGGTCTCTGCCATCCAAAGACATAATTCTACCATTGAGACCATTATAGTTTTACTTCGCAAACATTGGTTCCTCAAATCGATTCGTTCATATTTCCAGATTTTGCATTTTCGATTTCCGATCCATGTTCGCTTTTAGATTTTACATTTTGGATTTCAGATCGAACATCGCGAATCGATATGATCTGACATATGACGAAAGAGGCTAGTTATTTCAAAAGGAAAGGGGAGGGGAGGGGAAGGGGGAGAGAGGAGGAGGAGGGGTCGTGTGGGGGAGTAAGGGGGAGGGGGATGCGGGATGGGCACCGGGGGGGGGCATACCCCGCCCGTCCCTCCCACCCCCCACGGCTCACGTCCCAACCCCCTTCACTGTTTAATTGTGGATTATTTTATATTGTATTATTATTCCGTAATCTGTAATTACGGATAATTAAATGCTACGTATGATAATCACTATATAGTGATCTGTAATTAGTAATTACGGATACTCCTCGGTGACTGCCCGGCGGGGCGGGATTGGCGTGGGCGCGGGATTCCAATGCAAGCTGTCCACCCGCCGGGCGGGATTGGCATGAACGGGGCGCGACTAATCCCGCCACGGGCCTGGCGTTTAACAGATCACGCTCGACTTACATAAATAATAAAAATTTGTAACATTGCGGTGATCGAACCCCCACCACAGAAAATCGTGGACTAAAGCTGGAGGTGAAGCATTTTAATGCGGACATCTTTCTGAAGTCCTCAAGCAGAAGAACTCATTGGATAGCCTTGTCTGCTCCACTCCTAAGAACTTTAGAGATTATTAATACGCACAAAAATTCAAGTAATGGGTGTTTATAGAAAGTAATCGCAGCACAGTGAATATTTAGGAGGAAATAGATACTTGAATCCTATTGCACTCATAGAGACAGGACGTCACATCGCTTTGGAAAGATTGTGCAGGACTGATATACAAACATCCTTGCAGACTTTGCACACAAGAGATCAGTTCGAATGCATCACGGCATGGCAAGATCCTAGACACTGAACGGCATGAGATCGGCCAGCAAAAGCCAACCCACCATCATCCCAGTGGATGTGAGAAGCAAATCAAGAGCAGGGCGGGGCCGTGACAAGATACCACAAACGCATACATATTCCCAACCCAAATGCAAAGCAGCATGGAAAGATGGTACGATGTGACCGATTGTCGCCAAACAACTGTTGGTCTCTGGGTTACGGAGTAAGCGGACCCTGCTGGCATGCCCCCCAGTGGCTCCCGGTCGATGGATGGGACCTGTTGGTCCATGGTTATCGTGAATGTAGTCACACCACACAGCATGGACACCCCATGTCAAAAAAAGGAAACATGCGGGCACCTAAGTGCTCCCCACAAAATTCAAGGGAAAACACAGAAGGTGTACATCACCACAAGATCCTAGACACCTACGCTCTCAAGCATTCTTTAATTTCTCAGAAACGCTCGATCTGGATAGACCACCCACAACAACCAACCCTATCAAGCCAAGTACGCCCACGGCAACATAGACGGCCAAAGGCTCGTTGTTGAATTTCGTCAAGACCGGTTTGATGTAAGGCTGCAGAAACTTCTCTATCTTCCTAATATACGGCTTCAGATAGGGTTGCAGAAAACGATCGACTTGGTAAGATATCCTGCTCAACATCAAACGTGCAAACCTTAGTAACACCCCAGATTGTCCCACTGTGCCTGTGTGCATTACCACCGTAGATCTTGCCGAGTGGTACATCACTAATACACACTGAACCACGAAGTAATACCCACAAAAATAGTCTAGCAACCCTCGGTGTCGCAAAATCAGCTGAATAAGATCGAAGCTGACTTACGCGTTTCCTTGTCTAATACTGTATCCTGTGGCTAAGTCGGGGCACGTAGCAGGCAGGCAACTGAAACGGTGCAGGAAGTGCACATTCATCACGGAACCCGGGTTGCAAGACCCGAAAGCCACTCACTTTTTAAAAAGCCCGAGGACCTTGTCCACCATGCCAAGCTCCCCGGGCACCTGAACGCCAGTCCATACATAGTATTTAAAAAGAGAAAACAGGCTTGGATCCTGCAGTCAATGCCGCTTCTTTTGGCATTCGGTTCAGGAAACTATCCGAATCTGATTGAAACACGACTGAGTTGTGACGCTATGGAGAATCTCATCCAAGTGGAAAATCTCACGAGCATGCCCGTGAAGTACGAAGTACCATTGATTCCGACCCTCCCACAAACTCAAGCCTGCTTTTCAAAGGACCGGCAGATACGGCGCGTAGCTTTCGTTGCGCACCGCACATCTACGGTCAGGGCCCTAAAGACAATGTCCCCTCGCAGTCTTTTTGACCTGTGGCTTTGAAGAGATTGCACATCAACTGAAGAACTGTCACCAGAACTCTTACGACCTTTCCCGAAGTCATGAATAACCCAACCCCCCATACATCTCGTTCGGCTGTTTCTGTGACAACACGCCGCTTCATTATGATATGAAAACAGGGGAGGGAACGGCAACTTTGGGAGTTACCTTCAGAGCTTCGTCACTCTTATATCCACTCGTAGCAAACTCAATTAAAGCCTAGCGACACCGACCAGCGCAGCAATATCTTCAAGTTCAAGAACACTCGATGGGTCTTAAATGCTTGGGGGAAGGAGAAATGACCAAAAGGAGGGAGCGTAATATCAACACAGCTTTGAGGGGAGCTGCGGGTGCGAACTGCGGGGCTGAACCTCTAGAGTACGCTTCCCGCTATATTTGTAAACCTGGAAGCAAGCATATGTTCAGTAAGCACGCTTAATAACAAATATGAACTTAAATGTGAAAGGGGCAGTGGTATCACCTTTCGGTCACGAAACAGAAGAAGGGTGGGGAAGCCCTTTATCAGCCCGTACTTTCTGAAACAGACCGCAGCATATGTTAGCAACGCAGTGTGGACATCCTGCATATAAAGCAGTAAAAGCTCACTCACCTGAAACGTGCCATCGTGTTGAAGGCCTCCGTTCCGTCCACCTGCGAGTATATTTCCGAAAAAGAAATAGCTTATCCTCGATCCTAGTTGAAGTTCAAAAATTTTACACCTTGGAAACGAGCAGCTACTCTTTCAAAACAGATGCCAAGTGCATCTTCCCTTTCTTTACCTTGGCCACAATAACCTGGTCTTTCAATTCATATGCCAACTCTTCCCAGACGGGTGTCAACTTCTTGCAGTGTCCGCACCACGGCGCATAAAATTCCACAAACCTTAAAATTGAAAACAAAAGTATGAATTCAGAACCTCACGTTGAAAGCAACCATGAAGTCAATAACAGTGCGCTTAAACTAACGTACCACACACCAGTCGTTTGTCCAGTCGACGCTTGCGTCTGATGCTCAAAGGTATCGTCAGTAAGGACAACGACAGAACTTTCAACGGCATCATCTCCAATAACAAGCACGACAGATGAAATTAAGAGGAAAGTAACAAAACTTTCCATATTTGCAGACTCGAGACTGGAATGGAACGCGTGATCACAGAACTGAGAATTTTCTGATCTGCGAGAGGTGACTGGAAGTATAGTCCTGCTCGTCATAAATTATGGGGCACTTTTTGACGATTTCGAACACGCTTTCCGAAAATGCACCCCCTTCACACATGGATATTGCTTTTGTGCGACTGCCACCAATTCGGGACATGCAGGGAGTATACAAATGACGACTACAAGGCCAAATTATGCATGAACCGAAATGCAAGCAGGGTGCACACAAGCAACACAATGCAAGCACGAGCAGGAGTGGATGCTTGCTAGTTTTCATTATAGATCACATTTAGTGTAGCAAGTCTTATTCCTCTCTTCTCTTCTCAAGCTACGGCCTAAATAATAATAAAACATTTACGCTAGCAAAGGGGACAAAGTCCTGAGAGTGCGGTATCCCTGCAAAGCAGGCTAGTGAAAACACCAGGGGCTACTCCCTCTGCTATAGCGCGCCCACAAAGGGGCTCAGCCCACTTTTCAGCAGGGTGACATCTAGAGAAAAAGCTAGGTGCTAAGCAAAAAACTCTAGAAGATGGAGAAGCAGCCATGGCCGGGTGAGTGGAGGGGTGGCTGAATCTGAGCGGTGGGGAGGGAAGTCGAAGAATTAAGGGGGTTTTGGAGACGTTGAGGAAGGGGGTCAGGGTGGGCGGGGAGAGGAGGGGTGGAAGGGGAGGGGAGGGGGGGGACGGCCCCTCCCCTTGGGGGCACGGAACCATCTTTTATTGCAAGACTTTTTGAAAATTATTGCAGCAAGGCGTGGTATCGGTTGTACCGATATTCCGATAAATTGATATATCGGAATATCGTTATCGATCGATAACGAAAATTGTATTATCGAAATTATCATTATCGATCGATAACTGACATGAATAAATCGGAATCGATCGATACCTACACTTGACATATCGGAATTGATCGCGATAACAACTTTCGTTTAATCGAAATCGATCGATAACAACTTTGCGTTCTAGATATCGATATCGAAATCCGCATATCGATATCGAAACCAGAAAAGAGGCTACATATACGGGTATGGGTGAAGACGTGGCATGCATCGATCATACCACGGTGAATATACCCGTTCCCATCAGCACACGGAAGTCAAGCACCGTTGGGCGGGATTAGTACTCTGGCCGGGGACGACAGGGGAACCCCTTGTGTCGATGTGTATATTTTGCTCTTTATACGCAGTCCTGTGATTTGCGGTGTGTAACTTATTTGCCAGTTTGACTCACTTGCTAGTGGTATATCGATATTATCGATATTATCGATATCGATTGAAATTTGTTCAATATCAGTAGTGATCGATAAGACGATAACTCGCTACGAATTATCGAAATCGATCGATATGCATTTGGTGTCTATTTTCTCATATCGGTATTGATCGGTAGAAGTTTAATATCGATCGATACCGTAGGCCTTTGAAAAGTTTTATCGTTCGCGATCGATATGAAAGCGAAATTTATCGTTATCGATCGATCACCTCCGGCCCAACCGATACCACGCCCTGTATTGCAGGAGGGTTTGAAGAAAGTCGTTTGACTGTTGCACAACTTCTGTTTCTGTCATGGTTTCACTGCTCGAGATGTCAACTGTATGCGGGTCAGTGTTTAAGGTGGTGGTGGTGTTTAATAGAAACACGTCTCGCCTATTTTTGGTGTGTTGCCTACAAATTCTTGAAAGTTTTTTAAGGAGAGGTTTAATCTTGCCACGGGGAACACCTATTGTCAGGGTTATGACCGATGACACATGTGTCATACATGTCATACGTGTCATACCTGTCAGACATGTCATACCATGTCATGTCATGTCATGTCATATATCATAATGACAGACAGTCGTCAGACAGTCGTCAGACAGTCGTCAGTAGCTCAGTACGGTCGACTATGATTGTACATGTCATCGAGATGATACGTCACATCATCTGTCATTTATTCAAGGAAAGACTTGAATGATACCTGTCATCGAGAGTTCGTACGTCGAACTCGAAGATGGCAAAGCAAGATACAATCTTGAAGTACAAACAAGAAATCATCTTCGCTTCTAGCATGTGCGGAACAAGCATGCGCAGTATATTAGGGCGAACGCATCATTCGTTCTGCCTATACTGGTCGTTCAACCAATGTCTCGGGTTCACAACCCAATGGCGGTACTATCTATGCGATAGGAGACATCTGGTATATGAGCTAGCATTGAGCTAGAGCAGTATCTTCTGTTGAAGCCTGCACTCATCACCCGCTCGTACGTTGCATGCGTGTTTACTGTTCAATAAACACCAGCTTATCATTGATATACTAAGGGCTCGCTTATCAGCCCTAATAGATGGTATTCTAAACTCGTCAAGGCACGATAACGAGAACTCAAGTGAGTGCAGTGTCAGACATAGTATATATTGTATTGGTAGCAGGTTGCAGGTTTGCGCATAAGCGACAGCGCTCGCAGTGATATTGAATATCTGCAAATCGAATAATAACATACGCTTGAATATCGACAGCACACGGATTGCGCGAGGATTTACCATCCGCGAACATATTCGCAGCTGACAGCATTCGCAGAGAAATCGTCTTAATACTATAAGCGACAAGGTGTGCGCACAATGAACGGATCGCATACATATGATGTCAAAATTCGCAGGGTTGGTACGATATGTGAGATGCAGATGCGCGAACGAAAAATGCTCGTCAGTACTTATGATTCATATCAAACTCTGAGACTGGACGCACGAAATTTCGTTTAACAGCGCGCTCGCATTCATTCATGCGACGTACACCAGCGACAATGATATACTTTGCAAAATAATTGGCGACATCGATTTTCGCTAATGATCCGCACGAATCGTTCACAATAAAGCGCACTTACGATGATTTTAGCTCGTCAGCGCGATGTGCACCTGTCATGATTTCATCGGATGCAATGGACGCACGATTTTAGGGCGCATGTTCCTGACACGTCTACATGCAGCGAGACATACAATATGTGTTACGCGCGTCAATATCCTCTGCAGAATAATTGTATACTCGCAGGGATACTTTGGATGGACGCATGATGGACGCATGATCACCATACTGCAGTGGACGCATGATCACCATACTGCAGTGGACGCATGATCACCATACTGCAGCAATTCACACTATGTCTTGATGACTGCAGAGATATTTCTAATCATCAGAATTGTATGCTTATTTGCAATATAGTGTGCAAGATATGTGTGTACTGAGATTGCGATGATTGCAACACACACACACACACACATGCACTAATACTCCACTTGCGGCATTCACCGACATGCAGCACATAGTGAGTACATGCAACATTACACCATGTATACATTTTATACTGAGTGAGGCAATATTGTAAACTATGCATGCATCAAAAAAGCAGCTTGATCACGATATCAGCTATAGTATATATATACCAGTTTGATCACGTTAGCAACCGGTACACTAGCATCATATTGCAGTACATTGAACATTGCACGAGCATATCGCAGTGAATGCTAGGTTATGTTAGAACCATGTTAGCATAAGGTGCCTGAAAGTAGTCTTAACATCATAATTAGCTCGTTATGTCCCGGTGGAGCCGAGATGCTCTTCGGATCACATATCGTTCTATAGCGTGGATTACTGGAAGGAATACTCACCAGAGCTACATGTAAAATCAACCAGCAACTCATTATTGTGAATGAGATTATACCAAGATTACAATAACTCTTAACCTGATATATATCATGCTAGATTCATTCAGCACATGGTATGCTGAAACCATCCTGCATGAACGCTATCTGGGAACATTGTAATACCAGAAGTTATCTTCCTGTAAGTGTGAAAAGTGAACACACACACACACACTGGCAAAAGTACTAATCAATAAGTATTGCACATTGCACTACACTGACATTTACTGTATGTGATGACATTCACTGACTCAGAGTGAATTGATCATCTATATTGTCCGTTGTGTGCATGATAATATGGATAACATTCCACAAACACGTGTGCGTGTGGAATGTCAAAGATGGCGATAGATATGGGAACAGGATAAGACAACATGCTGTAGGGCTGGATGGAGATATCTCCAGACCCGAAGGCAGAATACTGTGCTCATTATAACAGCTGGTAACTGTTGAGCACAGTCCATCCACTCTCAGATATCGCTGGAGCAACAACAACCACTATACTGCATTCTGACAAATGATTCAGTATTGATCAGCACAAAAGCATGTACCTTTCCAGATCAGTACATACACAGATGAGCTGACATAGGTTGTTGTGTACACCCACACACATATATATGTGTTGTGCTAAACTGCTTTGATTATTATCAAGCAATGTCCGGATATGTTTGAAGTGCAGAGATATCATTTTGATATATCTTAGAGCACAGTCATATGCTCAAACATATCGTAGGTTGACAAGTTATCACTAAAGTGGATAATCCGCTTATAGTTGGTACACCTTAAATATTAGCAGGAAGTACATTTACTTCCATGGGTTTCAAATCAGTAAAACCCATAAATATGCTCAACCACAGATGTTGACATACAGAGATATTCACTTTAATGCCATGAAATTTGTCATGTGCAAAGGTAAAGTAAGTTGCAGTACTTCTGTACTCTGCAGCTTACACACACACACACAGATATATTGCTATGGAAAACAATAAATAGCCAAAAAGGGGCAAAATTCCTGAAATTCGTTTGCGATAGATTTCAAAATTGAAATTTCGACCCTATTTTATTTGATATTATGATTTTATACCTATTAAGGTATCAGAAAATCATAATGACCATGGTCATATATCGTGTAACACCCTAGATATTAGGTGTGTAATATATAGGGGTGTGCATATTGGTTGTAAAACCATGCGTAAAAATGCTCCACGCATGATTTCAAAATGAAAAAATCAGGTTAATTTTTTTTGCTGATGTGATTATTTATCTATCAACAAATATTCCCTGATTTATGCAGCACTTGTAACACCCTGTAACACCCCTAAAATTAAATGTGTGTGTCAGGGGTATAAAATACCTCCTGCAAACCACGTAACGTACAGTGTGCAATTAAATGCAGTTTTGCTAAAAAAAATGTTTGCAAAATATTTATACTGCTTTAATTTTACCTATCTCAAAGTTACTGATACCAAGTAACACCCTAAACACACTGTAGGGGATATGGGCCACTGTAACGTGATATGCCCTAAAATGCCACATAAATATTGGATACACTTCATGTTTGGCATAAATATATCATGCTGTAATCACCACGGACATGATAATATTTCGGGCAGCAACCCAAAAACTGCAGGGCAACAACCCAAAAACTGCAGGGCCACAACCCAAGGACTGTAGGGCTGCAACCCTAAAAATGTAACAGATGCTTCCTATAAGGACTGCATGCTATATATGAAGTACAAGGGCAACTGACAACTGCCTTATGTTCACACTTCCTTGAGGGGGGAAGAAGGTGGATATATACATAATTACCTCATTATAATGTACAAATGTACTACATGTATGTAAACATACATATATACTATACGTATATAACATATATACTATATATATATATATATATATCACACACACTCAGTTAGCTGATTAGCTGAAGGTATTTTGTGTTGTGTTTTGTTTTTTTAGATGGTGGTATTCGAAGAGGAAGAACCAGAAATCCCAGCCATCAATCCAGATCCAGCATCATGGGTTTTCGACATCTTAGGATCCTATGATTCATACAGCCGGTTCAAGGTTCCTAAGTGGATCGCTGGTTATGACAACCTATGATCTGCTATACGGGGGCGACGTAATAACGACGGACCTCCATATCCGTAATAACGCACGTAATAACGACGCTCGAGGACCGTAATTTCGTCCCCATACTTAAGGTTTAGTAAATTTACCGCCAGTGTATTCTGTATTGTACCGCACGGATTAACGATATCCGACGTACGAGACGCGACAGGCTGTCGCGTCTCGTGCGTTGGATATCGGCATATCGAACGTCATATGTTTAATCAGTGATGAGAAGCCTTGGATAGTGAGCACACGCATGCAGTACAGTACAAAGGAGGTTTCCTCGGTAAAACCAGGGGTAAGTTTTCTATCACTAATCATGGCGTCTGCAACCTCTGAAAAGCTGAATGGAAAATTTATCTGGTCCTTTGTACGTATTTTCGCCTCTAAGGAAGCTGCTGCCAATGGAGAGGCAAACTTTCTTCCGCCAGGAACAGCGGGCCAGTGCCAACAAGTATGCAGGTGTATATTTTGTGGAGACAAGTTCAATGCGGCGATCACACGCGTGGGTGCTCATATCGGCAGCAAGAAAGGGTTGGGTAAAAGCATCTGCAAAGGTGTCACGCAACGCATAGGCGAATCTGAAGCAGAATACACCGTGCGCTCAAAACAATTTCGGGAAGCGCGTGCACGCGTTGACGAGTTCGCCAAGTCTAAAACTGCTGAGAACGATCAGAAGCGTGAGACGGCCGTTTTGAACGTTGCCACTTCTGACCATTTTCTATCTTCTAAACGCAATACAGGTCGACAGAGCAGTATCACTACTTCCGAGATTGTTACTAAGCAACGTGTCGCAGACGAGACGTTAGCTAGAGCCTTTTACTGTGCTTCCATACCGCCGTACGTTTTGAGAAATGAAGAGTTTCGTGTAGCTTTACAAAAGGTAGCTCTAGTTGGTCCCACGTACACAGCACCATCTGAGAAGAACGTGGGTGGAGACATGATAGATGCCGAGAGAGAACGTATCTCTAAGGAAATGGCAGCACTGCGACCTTCAGTTGAGAAGTATGGAACGACGATAGTCAGTGATGGAGCTTCTGACATTAATAGACGGCCTATTTTGAATTTGTTGAATGTTTCCCCTCACCTCGTCGAGTTTGCGTGCGCTAGTGATTGTAGTGGGCTAGTCAAAGACGCCCCTTACATCGCTGGTATTGTTATCAGCTATGTACTCTCTCTGCCTGACCCACGTTCTGTCGTCCAAGTTATTATGGATAACGCTACTCGAGCTTCCTGGGTCATAATAGAGGAGTTTCTCCCTTGGGTCACTTGTTCCCCTTGCAGCATTCACGTTGACGATCTTGAGCTTGGGGACTTCGTGAAGCGCATCCCTTTTTTCAAAGAAGTTGTTGAGGATACGAACGCGCTGCGTAAGTTTATTCGAGGCCACTCGCACGTTTTGAGCGAGTTCAAAGAAGTTTCAGGACACGTTTTGGTAAACCCTGGTGCCACGCGCATGTGCACAGTAAAGATAGGCTTGGAGTCTATGAAAAAGTCTCTTGATGCTGTTAACGCGACGTTGACAGCTCGCAGCGTGATGCAATACGTGCAGAAGAATAAAAACCAGAGAGCGACACCAACGAGCAAAAGTTTACAGGAACTGCACAACGAGGCTCGAGCTATCGCAGGAAGTATTCACTATTCTGGAGCCATAGACCTCGTGCTTAGTTTCATGAATCCAGTGTGCGCACTACTGCGCTTAGGGGACAGCGATAAGCCTGTTGCATCGAAGATTCAATACTCCAAGTTCCAAGTTCAAGAGAAACTCAAAGCAGTTGCAATCACCCCTGGGGAGGAGCCTTGGGATGCGGACTCGCATAGTTTTCACGAGATTCAGCAAGAAGTGATAGCCATTCATCGACACCGGTGGGACTATGGGTATTCAGACATTCAAGGGTGTGGGTATCTGCTAGACCCAGAGTATGTTGACATGAACCAAGAGCAGGATGACGAGATCATGCAGTCTTTTCGGCAGATCGTTGACAAAACCTTTCAGCCTCTCCTCCCCAGACCTTGTGTTTCTGTTGAGATCGCGGAGCAGTACTCTGCTGAGTTATCTGTGTGCATCGACAAACGTGCGGCAGCAGAAGCACAGCTCATGACGTACAAAAACAAACGAGGGGCGTTTGCTCGGGCAAGTGTTTGGGTAAATGCCCAAGTGCTCGCTGCAGCTGACTGGTGGTCCACCTATGGGAGTCCTGTCCCTGAACTGCAAACAGTGGCCTGCCGTGCGACCGCGCAGATCTCCTCTATCGGTTCCTCGGAAAGGGCTCACAAGGTAATGGGGAACATCGAGACCAAAAAGAGAAATAGGTTGGGTTGGGATAAGGTTGAGAGCCTCATTTACATTCAACACAACACGCAAAAGTTGAAGAAGGCTAAGCGAATGGATGGTGGTGTCTGTGTTATTCCATGGACAGAAGGCACTGAGGATATCGAGTGGGTTGATGCGTGGAGAGAGGGTGCTGAAGAGCACAGTGAGCTGGATGACTCCACTGCGCTTCGAGCACTTCGTGTTTCCCGCACAGCTGCACGTGCAGAGCGCATGGCAGCAAGTGCCACTATCCAGGAGGACGAGCCTGACCTGACTGCTTCTGAGAGTGCTTCCGACCAGCATGAACCAGCTCGTGCTACACGGGGGGGACGTGTGTTGCGCCGCCCAGACCGCCTCCGATTGTAAGTAGAAAGAGTAGATAGCCTCATAGCCATAACATGAAGTAAATATGTATATGTGCAACGTGTGTATCAGACTATAACGGCAATTCATATATTCATATTGTCATATATGATTCATATATTCATATATTCAGTTGCCTTGTTTCCCCTTGCCCTTGCTGGCAACGACAAGCAAGGTAGCCGCGTAGCCCCACCAAACCTCAAGTGTGATGCCTACGTAAGCAAAACCTATTGTTGTAGTCTCAGAACCGGTCGTGTGCTATTAACTTATAATGGATCCCTTCCTTACATATGCACGTAATATTACTGGTAATATTCGAAGAGGCCCAAAAACGTTATTACGTAGGTATTAACTTTGGGGGGGGGTTCGTATAGCGTAACATAGATGACAACACTCTGACCAGATTCGACCAGATAGGATACTTCGACAATATCAGTCGAATGAGGCCCGATATGAGCAGATATAGGGACCCTCAGAATGAACCGAAGGAACCAGAAGTTGAGTATACAGAAGACAATCCTCCAATAGTCTTTACAGATCCTGACGATGATTCTGTTCCAGCACCAGCTCCACATAGTTTGGTTCCAAAGGTGAAGATGACACCACCTAGGGAATTCAAATCTGGACAGGACGCAGAAGTTTGGTTGGACACGGTGGACCGGTATTTTCAGTTCACGTATCCAGGAGTGCCAGATAAGGATTTGATCACAGTCTTTCTGACCCTCATCCAGACCAATGATCGACACTATTTCCAGGTTGTGGCTAATCAGCCAGATGCCACATATGCAGGAATCAGAGGGATTTTCCTCAGTCAATTTGGCAACCCTCACAAGAGATCAGTGGCCAAGAAACACCTGATGGCACTGACTCAAGGGAGCCAAACCTTCTCAGACTATTTGCGCACGTTTACGTCACTCGCTGCTTTAGCAGCAGTTGATCTAAACGATGTGTTAATAAAGGACAGATTTGTCAGCAGTATGGACCCAGATCTCCGCAGACAGTTCCAGTTAAGATACCTGACAGAGCAAGAAAGCAATAATATGTCGTGGCAACAAACCACACAGATACTGCTAGATTTGAATTATGTCGTTCATTCAAAGCAGTCAGAAATCCTTCATTATCGGGGTCAGAAGGAGCAGTCTCAGTCAGGAGGTCCAGTCAAAAAGGACAAGGACAAAGGACGAGGCAGGAAGCCTTATGACAAATATAGAAACTGGAATCAGAACCAGAGTGGCAGTCAGAACTCAAATGCCAATCAGTATCGGACCAAGGGAAAAGGTGGAAAAGGCAAGGGAAAAGGAAAAAGGAAAAGGAGCAGCACCAAATCCTCCTCAGTCTTGCCAGCGTTGTGGTCGTGTTGGTC
Source organism: Cymbomonas tetramitiformis (assembly GCA_001247695.2). Taxonomy (NCBI): domain Eukaryota; kingdom Viridiplantae; phylum Chlorophyta; class Pyramimonadophyceae; order Pyramimonadales; family Pyramimonadaceae; genus Cymbomonas; species Cymbomonas tetramitiformis. Next base: position 16,119 of record LGRX02003534.1, read on the forward strand.
ACATCGCAAAGGATTGTTATTACTAGAATGTCCTAGTGACACAGTGAAAACGCTGAACGCCGTAGGGTTTGAGCGAGGCAATCGGGTATATCAAAAGATAGAAATGAATACACGACTCTCAGGTTATCTAAGCTCTGAGGCCGTCACTAGGCAATCATATCGTGTGTCACAGTCTAAGCTACCGAAGTCGAACTACTGAGTACAGGTAGGAAGTCACTGTACTGTCACTGTCACTGTCATACGTCATACGTGGTACTGAACTACTGAATCTCAGCAGTTATTCCACCAAGACCCCAGATGGAAAAGATATCAAGGGCAAGCCACCAGCTCAGAATCCTTTCCAGATCCGGAGACAGCAGCAACAGAATCAGGGTGCTACGGATGGGTCCGGCAAACTCATCAATACGATCAACACCCTGGTTAAGGAACTGAAGAGTCGGCACAGCATCAATGCAGCAGTTGCAACTCCAGCTCCAGCTCCAGCTTCAGCTCCAGCTCCTCTCCAGGGAAACTCTCAGGGTATTGCACAGGTACCGGTGTTGAGAGCACCCCGAGGGTAGATCAGCCTAAAGATGCCACTGAAGCAAGTGGCCGGGTTGAGAGTATCTCAGAAGAAGTCCTTTCCAGTCTGACATTACAGTTTCAGCAGATGGACACTCCCTCAGAGCACATCGCACAGATGCAGTCTCAGACAGCACAACTGAAATCACAGAAGAAGATGTTGTTGTACAAAGGGAAAGTATATGGACAGAGTACTCACATTTTGGTAGATCCAGGAGCTACATCGTCTTTCATTGACAGACAGTTCGCTGCTCAGCTTGGTATAGCACCCACAGATTCTTCATCATTTTCAGTGGGATTGGCTAGAGGAAGCCAACTACCATGCACATCCTATCTTCCCAAGGCTACATTTACGCTGGGTAAGTATAAGGACACAGAAGATTTCTACATCATTGACATGAAACCATTCACTGTCATCCTGGGTCAAGATTGGTTGGAGAGGAGAAATCCACACATTGACTTCCAGACCAAAAATCTGACGATCACTAGGAAGCACTCATCAGGCTCCAGTATTCGCACAGTATTATCCAGAGTTGAACAGACTCCAGGCTCAGACGACCTTCCTGAAATGGAAATGGTCAGCGCCACCACCATGAGAAAGCACCTTCGTCGTATTCGATCCAGTGGTTCGGCTGAAGAAGCCGTAGCTTATCTCTTCTTTCTCTCAGAGGTCGATGGTGAACTGGTCTTCGCAGCAGCAGACACAGACACCACAATGGAAGACCCAGAGATCACAGCAGCACGTGATCAAATGACGGAAGACTTTTCAGACATATTCCAGGAGGATCTTCCAGCTGGTCATAGGCCAGAACGGTTTGAAGGTGGTTATCATAGAATCAACATTGAACCTGGGCACAAGCCGCCATCGCAGCCAGTACGTACCATACCAGTACCCATGATGGAAGAACTCAAACGACAGATCATCAAGTATGTCGAATTGGGTATCCTTCGTCCGTCGTCATCTCCATATGGATGTCCTATCATTTTCGCTCCTAAGCCAGGTGGGAAGTGGAGGATGTGCTGTGATTATCGAGCCCTTAATAACATCGCAATTAAGGACACGTATCCATTGCCACCACACGACACCCTACTTGAACAGCTAAAAGGTGCACGATGGTTTAGCAGATCTGACTTCAATCAGTTTTTCCATCAGATCCCTATACATCCAGATGACATTCACAAAACAGCTATTCGCACCAGATACGGTTCCTATGAGTGGACAGTTATGCCTTTCGGATTGACCAATGCTCCTGCAACAGCTCTTCGTGTAGGAAATCGGGCATTCTTCGACTTCATTGACCAGTTTCTTGTCATTTTCATGGATGATACTGTCGTATACAGTCCGGATTTTGACAGCCACGTGAGTCATGTCCGACAGTTTCTCCAGCGTTGCAGAGAACACCAGTTCTTCATCAGGCCTTCCAAGGTGGAGTTGTTCGTCAGATCTATAGACTTTATCGGACATCACATCTCTGAAGCAGGCTTGTCCATCATCGAAGACAGAATCCGAGCAGTCATGGCAATTCAGCCTCCAGTGTCTTATGGTCCTACCGTTGGAAAGCAGCCTCTACGCCGAATGGCTAAAGATGGCAAGTCATCCCTTCGGTCATTCTTGGGCATGGTCGGTCAATTCAGGAGATTCATACCAAAGTTCTCCAAGGTTGCCGAGCCGCTCAATCGTCTCCTTAAAGATAATGCAGAGTTTGTCTGGGAATCTGAGCAGCAGCAGGCATTTGATAACCTCAAAAGTGCCATCTGTAACGCTCCAGTACTACAGCTTCCAGATCAGAAACTGCCATCTATTATGGAGGTCGATGGATCAGGCACACACGTTGGTCAAGTGGTACTACAGGATCAAGGAAAAGGTATGAAGCCATGTGGCTATCACAGCGTCACTCTATCCGATACACAGAGACGTTGGCCTATTCCTGAGATCGAGCTATTTGCCATTGTGGAGGGCTTCCGATTCTTTCGCCACATCTTGTTGGGAGCTCCTGAGACTATTGTACGCTCAGATCATCAGCCACTGGTTTATTTCCAGTCCAAATCCACACTGAGCCCCAAGCAGGCAAGGTGGTTGGATGAGCTCTCCGAGTACAACTTCCGTATAGAGCACATTGCTAGCGATAAGAATAAAGTTGCAGACGCTCTCACTCGTATTTCTACACTCTTTGAACTCTCTGATTGTCTGAAACATATAATAGACATCACCGAGGTTCCACTCATTGACATACCGTCTACAGATTCTACATCCATTGCTCTTATACCTTCTTCATCAGCTCATCAGCTACACGACATCATTATATCCGAATATGATCGTGATACATTTGCACAGACTATTTTGGCTAAACTGACATCATCGACTTCATCACAGTCAGTCAGCAGCTTCAGCTTCGAGCTCATTCAGGGGTTGATCTATCGGAAGACCATATATGGCAGATAGCTGTACATTCCACCTACAGCTAAAGTCCCCACAGATGACGGTGAGATCACATAGCTTCGCCACATTCTCCTTCATGAGTGCCACTCAGCCACTATTTCTGGTCATGTAGGCAAAAATCGCATGCTTCATCTTCTGCGTAGCCGATATTATTGGCCAGGAATGACAACGGCAGCCATCCAGTACATTCGGGAGTGCCCCGTTTGTCAACGCCAGAAAACGAGACGACACAAGCCTTATGGTCAGGCACATATACGATATTCTGTGCCTAAGACAAAATGGTTAGATGTATCTCTTGACTGGATTACTGACCTGCCTATCACCACTAATGGGCACGACAGTATATTTTTTGTAATGTGCCAATTCTCGCATCGCTGTCATCTCATTCCCTTCAACATGACCTGGACAGCTCAGCATACTGCTTCTATATATATGCAGCATATCTTCAAGCTCCATGGTCTTCCGAGGAACATCATCTCAGATCGAGACCCCAGATTCACCTCTACATTCTGGCAAACACTGTGTGGAAATCTACTGGTACGAGATTGTCCATGACGTCTTCACACCATCCACAGTCGAATGCAGCCAATGAGAGGAGCCATGCCTTCATCGAGGATATCCTCAGGTACTTTTCAATTTGTTGATTCATGATTCGATTTCACCATCCTCTGGTTTATAAACTGATTAGATAGTATTTTTTCATCCACAGGTGTTGTTGCAATGATACTTCAGCCAATTCGTGGGAGGACAAGTTGCCTCTGGTGGAGTTTGCAATTAACAACACAGTTTCTGCATCAACAGGTTATTCACCATTCTATCTCGACTCGATGGCGCAGCCACTTTCGCCTCATGATCTGGTAATCACTATTCCGCCAGAAGCTCCTGTACCAATACAAAGAGCTATTCGAGATCACTTTGACCAGTACTCGGCTGTGCATGCCAACGCGGTAGACAACATTTCCCGAGCAGCAGAAATTAGCCAAGCCAGATTCAATAAAACTCACATGCCTCGGCAATACGCAGTTGGGCAAAAAAGTTCTTTTACGGACCGAGTTTATTCAATGGACTGGTTTGACAGAGGCAGGCAGACACTTCAAGCAGCCATATATTGGGCCGTTCACTATATCCAAAGTGCTTAGCCATGGGCGTGCATACGAGTTAGATTTCGGAGACCTCGATATCCGTATTCATCCGGTACAGCCTGTATCCAGATTAGAGCTGTATAACGACTCGATCCAAGCACCTTTGCCTCTGCCACAGATGATCACCGAAGAAGGGCAACCACTGTTTGAGATATCACACATACTCTCAGATAAGATCACTAGAGGTGTCAAGTACTACTTAGTGCGATATGCAGGCTACGGCCCTGAGCATGACACCTGGGTCAGAGCCACAGAGCTGACCAATGCAGCAGACATGATAGCTGCCGGTAGGCTATTTAATTTAGAATATTTTTTCATAATTTTAGAATAACCCATTTTCATCGTTAATTTAGAATAAGTTTTCTTTATGTCATCCGGCTATGACCGGTGCATGCATCCATGACGCTGTACTGTACCTGTTGAGCTATCCCCATGCCATGCCATGCGAAATATTACACTGAAGAGTTGTCTTGCCGTGATGTCCATATGTCCGAATGGAACTAAAAACCGTTCGATTAAAATCGAACGGTTTTTGGTTCCATTCGGAAAGATTCACGGCCGTGAATCTAAAAGTCACGGCCGTGAATAACGACTCTTTCCCCATAATGACTTTTATTATTTGCCATCTTTGCCACAATAGACACTCACGGCGTGTTCTGCTTGAAAAAAAGTAAGTAACTTGAAGCCTTGAGCTTCAAGTTACTGAAAGATATGTATCTTGGCAGTATGTGTGCCAAGTTTCGTGCTCTAGGACGCACGGAAAGCCCTCGGCTGTTTGGCATCTTTGGGTTTGGGTGTCACGTTCGAACCCAAACCCAAAACATCTGCCTTAGAAATAGATTGCGCGTTTCGCGCAAAAGTAACTTGAAGCCTTGAGCTTCAAGTAACTCAAATATATGTATCTTGGCAGTATTCGTGCCAAGTTTCGTGCTCTAGGACGCACGGGAAGCCTCGGCTGTTTGGCATCTTTGGGTTTGGGTGTCACGTTCGAACCCAAACCCAAAACATCTGCCTTAGAAATAAATTGCGCGTTTCGCGCACAAGTAACTTGAAGTCTTGAGCTTCCGGTAACTTAAATATATGTACCATGGTAGTATTCGTGCCAAGTTTCGTGCTCTAGGACGCACGGGAAGCCCTCGGCTGTTTGGCATCTTTGGGTTTGGGTGTCACGTTCGAACCCAAACCCAAAACATCTGCCTTAGAAATAAATTGCGCGTTTCGCGCACAAGTAACTTGAAGCCTTGAGCTTCCGGTAACTTAAATATATGTATCTTGGCAGTATTCGTGCCAAGTTTCGTGCGTTAGGACGCACGGGAAGCCCTCGGCTGTTTGGCATCTTTGGGTTTGGGTGTCACGTTCGAACCCAAACCCAAAGCATCTGCCTTAGAAATAGATTGCGCGTTTCGCGCAAAAGTAACTTGAAGCCTTGAGCTTCTGGTAACTTAAATATATGTAT
>LGRX02003535.1:0-78881 GCA_001247695.2 Cymbomonas tetramitiformis
ATATTCGTGGTAATGTGCCAATTCTCTCATCGCTGTCATCTCATTCCTTTCAACATGACCTGGACTGCTCAGCATACTGCTTCAATATATATGCAACATATCTTCAAGCTTCATGCGACTTACTTGGAGATGAGGTGGTTGTAGTTCTCCACGAGTTCCTCGAGATTTATGTAGTGCTGGATATTGTTCCTCATCCACTTGGTCAGCAGTTGTTGCTCGAGGTCGGTGAGATTGTGGTTTTTCCCCACGTTATATAAACAACACATTAACTTCCAGGCGGGGCCCACAGGCACTACGAAACATGCTCAACACGAAAATAATGAACATAAACTGAATTCCCATGGCATGTACGAACGACAAGAGAGGACGGCGGCAATGAACCGCTGCATATATATACTTAAACAAAAGAATACATGGTACACTGATAGCAATATTAGGATTACATTCCCGCTCGGCAAGTTTGCACGACATTACCACGATATGCATGCGAACCCTACCGAAACCCTACCAATTAAAGACACAAATGACTTCACACAGCCCCATATACTGAGAGGGGCAGGAAAAAACTTTAGGGAATGGCTCAGGAGGGTAGGGAGACACGCTACACAAAGTATGAGGGCGAACTGCCGACACTCGACCACAAGCGAATTCCCAAAAATGCTCTACGTAAAAGTAAAATTTTTTGGAAAACACACCGAAACACCCCAAATGTTTTGCACAACTAGGGGACGACATACAAAAAATGAGGCCCGCCAAGGAAATGATATTAGGGGCGTTACAGATATGAATTTAGGGCAATGTAATGTTGTAACCATAAACTCGACAACAGCGAAAACACTACAGCGACACCCGAGATGGACAAGACAGGCCCAAAATAAGCACCCCAACCAACCAAATGACACACTACCACCCACCCACTTAAAACGGAACTACTGTAGTACAAAGGCGAACCCTAAAATAACCCTAACAACGAGGGACGCAAATGCACGTGCACGGCACAACATGACGGGAAAGACGTTGGGAAACTTCAGGGGATGGCTCAGGAGAGCAGGGAGAAGGGACACACAAAATACTGGAGCAAACTACCAACATTCGACCACAAGCGAATTCCTAAAAATGCTCTACGTAAAAATAAAAAAATCGGAAAAAACACCGAAACACCCCAAAATTTCTACACAAGTACGGGACAACACACCAAAAATGGGAACCGCCAATGGAATGAGATTATGGGCGTTACAGACACGAATTTAGGGTGATGTAACGCTGTAACCATAAACTTGATAACACCACGAACATTGCGGCGAGACCCGGAATGGCCACAACGAGAAGTGACCGGACCGCTACAAAAGGCTGCGATTACCATAACTCCACTGCTCGTCATGCTGATTGTAACACTAACACCGGGAGGAACAACACGAGATCGTAGGAGGGAGACACGCTGACTCGCCGAGATGAACGCAACGGGAGAACGAGCAGCCGCAGATACAGAAGAAACCGAACTACAACAAAAAATGCAGCAGCGTAGAGCACCCAGCCGCCCTACTGCCTATTCTACTAATCTTACGGTGGGTTAACCCGCCGTAAGAGGAATTTTCGGCGGCCTCTAGTGGTGGTGTTATGAGGTCTACGGTGTCAAACCTATCGATTTTCAGACAGTTTATGAGTTGAATGAAAGCTGAGGAACATACTATGGATGGATGCGATGTGCCCCATGTGTGTAATGCGCTCGCGAAGTGGGGGGGTGTAGCGGGTTCCGATCATATATGCTTACGGTGGGTTACCACATAATTTTGTATATTGGTAGATATGTGGCCTTCCTCGATGGCCCTTTGGAAATTTGGAGACCCATGTTGTCAAGTTTTCGAGCTGCTCTTTCTGCAGTGTCTTGTCAAAATTTTCATTCGAGGCCATCTTGACCCTCAAAATGTCATGCGAAGTGAGGGTGGTATGACGGTTTTTTACGCTATATGACACGATTTATATGCGATAATTGGTTTGCCGGTTTGGGTTTGGGTTTTCAGGTTAACAAACCCGGATACATCCGATATAATTCTTCGCGGATGCCTCTTGGGAGTGTCTAAAGTCATCCTGCCACCATGAACATGACCAGGGGGTCAGTTTAGGGGTTGAAATAATCGTTTTACTTAGGGTTGGGTAACCCACCGTAAGGGGTTCTTACGGTGTGTAAACCCACCTTTCGTAGAATAGGCACTACGGATACAAACTACTTAGACTGATTAACCGTAATGGCAGACCCATGCTTGTCAGAACAAGGAAACCAGAGCAAGCGGCAACCACAATAAGAGAAGGCACTCCAACGAATTAAGCTGCTGATGCGGATGATAAGACGAAGAATAGAAATACAAGCCAGGAACTGGGGACTAAACATGAAGGGTGGGGGAAGCCAAAACCAGACAGAAACATACCCATGCAACACAACCACACGAGTACTTGGTAATGTTTGTCTCCGGCATGTTTGCAACTCTCGTGGCTTGGCCACGCGATGACAATTCCCTTAATCCACTCGCCAAGATTGTTGGATACCTCACCACCATCATAAGGGAGTTGACTTCGCACAAGCTCATCCCGAAGGTGCGATAAAATATGCTCCTCCATCCCACATGCCACCTGCAACTGCAAGCACGTAGGGTACATTTACCGGGTACACGCCTAGTACACCCGTCCTCGGTGCGTACCCGGCGCGGTACATGCCGGGTACATATGTTACAGAATAACGGTGCGTATGTACTTTCCGTGTACCCGGTACATAGAATGCCCCGGTACGCGTGCACCCACCTTGCACGGGGCGTGTGTCGATACAGGACAAGGCGTCATTGGACAAGTATGTACAAGAATGGTTCGAGAACATCGAGAGCACTCGGGGAATGTGTTCACCACATTGGTGGGTACTTAACACGCACTTGCTTTCGCACAGATGTTTGACCTCGGGCCGGTTCGCAAGTATTGGATGTACGTGTTCGAGTCGTATAATGGGAAGATCGGGAGATGGGTGAAGAACAACGCGTTTCCAATTCAGAGCATCATGAACGGCATCGGCAGACAGGACATCATACGATTCGTGCGTGGACTTCTCGTGGCATTACGCCAAGAGGTGCCAATCCCGTTCCACACGAAGGTCATCACCGTGGACCCGGTTGGCGTCAACAACGTGGGGAAAAACCACAATCTCACCGACCTCGAGCAACAGCTGCTGACCAAGTGGATGAGGAACAATATCCATAAATCTCGAGGAACTCGTGGAGAACTACAACCACCTCATCTCCAAGTAAGTCGCATGTGGAGCATTGCGGGTGCACGTGTACCCACCATGTACCATAGGTCAATACGTGTGCACCCGGTCGCAACCGTTTCCAGTGCTGGCCCGGTACACGTGTATTTAGCCTGCACCCGTAATGCAGTGCACGCGCGGTACATACGTCCCCGGCATTTCCGTAGTGCTTAGGCGCCATGTGTTGTTTGCAGACGGCGCACCTTCAGGTCAAAGGCGCACCGGGTACCGCCAAGTACAAGATGCACATCGACCTGGACCCCACCCCATGGTTGGGAAGACAATACACAGCGTATGAGTGCGCTCTACTCGAAGGTTGCCCTCCTCGATGCCGCAAGTTCAATCGAGTGCAAGTGGGTACGATGAAGTTCCGGACCGCATCCATGGACAAAAAGTTCAAGACGGTGCAATGTTACTTCCGATCTTTTTACGTCGAGAGGGTAAGGACGAAAGGTCGCGAGCGAACAAAGGAAAAGGCAAAAACAGACCGGTGAGTGCACAATCATGTACCCAGTACCCGTACACCCTCGGTACATACACACCTAACATGGGAACGCGTGGGTGCATGTGTACCCGTCATATCTTCATACTGGGTACGTCTTGGGTGCACATGTACCAATGTGCAGTAGTGTGCGGGCCGAACATGCACGAGCCAAGCGGTGCGAGACTGATTTGATATCGATGTGATGGTTCATACGTGCTTGATGTCGGGAGGGGGTGATGCTTGTACAGTAATGATCGGCACATAAGAATGTCACAAATTCCCGTTCGGTGCAGATATTCTTAGGCGATTTGGCGATTTCGTCCAAATTATTCTTAAGGATTGGCCATCGATCAAATCAACGATACGCCACCTGGCGGTGCCAATATTCTTAGCATCGTGGATTATATATCCTACCTTCATACGTACATACTACGTAGGCTTTCGTACATCATACTACAACATGACGAGACAGTGATAGTGCACCACTATTTAGAGTGGCACTGTGATCGACCGGTCGAGGCAGAAACCTCCCAAATTCGAATTTTGACCACTTGACAGCTCTTTCAAAATGCATGTAGCACACACCTTGAGCACTGTAGGACAGTTGACTTCACCTAACCAGTCATGGACACCGAAGTTAGGAACGCGCTGAGGTTATCACCGCAAGATAAAATGAATGACTTATCACGCAAGATCAGTATGTCCAACTCCGAGCTAGAACAGTCGATAAGATTTTACAGGTCCCTGTGCTTACGGCTATCGAGAACCGCACCGTCGATCGACTTTCTTCCCCCCAACCGCCCCAAGAGAAGTACAGTAATAAAAGTGTGCCCCAAACACACTGCGACGCAAGCCTGCCACAGCCAGAGCCAGGTCGTACAATACCCACGCCGGCTCTAGATCCCCAGCCACCTTTCCGCAATACGCAAAAGAGCAAGAAGACTGTCGCCATTCAAGAGCAGCGTACATTAACAAACGACGACACACTTTGTCTATTTACCTGATTTTCACCTGATCGGATCTGATTTTGATCTGATCGGATCTGATCGGATCTGATCGGATTCTGATCATGTGTGATTGACAACCTTGAGCTTCGTTATGCATGAGCTGATTTTCAGCTTATCGCGTAAGTAGATTTTCAGCGTGTCCGAAAGCAAAATTGCGGCTTATGCATAAGCAGATTTTCAGCTTGAGCATGACCTAGCACCCTATCGGCGTCTAACTGGTGAAAGCGGACATCACCATCGGAGTTGACATGGTTGAAAATGGTTTGCATGTCGCCTCGTTGGGGCCTGGTCCGACCAACGCGCCTTGGCAAGCTCGGTGCCCTTCAGATCATTACTGTAATCGTATATAAGCCCTCGCCCTCGGATTTCTCATCATATCCGGTCCCAATATTCTTAGCTCCTGGCGGGTTAAGAATATCCCCATTTCTTTTGCGCGGTGCTGATATTCTTAGCGATTTTTGCACGAATTCGCTAGCGATATTCTTATAGCATGATATTCTTCAGTGCGAATCATTACTGTATTCCAGGTTTGGCCGGGTGGATGACATCTATCGAGTGGAGCTTGGAGGAAGACCGTACGTGTTTGTCAAGGTTTCGTGGCTCAAGAAGCCAACTAAAGCTTTAACGGCCGCTTTGCGTGCGAGGCATTCCATCATAGGAGCGGAAAGTGTTTCAAAGTGTTTCTACGTCTTGGACCCAGAGAATCCGGCCACTGAATTCGATCGAAAAGAACCGTTTGTGCTTGCCGAGGAGATTGCTTCTCAAGTGGTGATTCGAAAGCATCCTTGCATGGAAACCTCGGTGGTCTTGGATCCGCTAGCCGACTTCTTTGAGCAGATTGTCCGAGATGAGAATCCCAGTGACGATGAGGCATGATAGATAAACATAGGTAAATGTAATTGTATATAATGATCGTTTTTGTTATGGTGAATTGTTAAATTCACACATGGTACATTGTCGGTACACGTGCACGCCATATATAACACGCGTGGGGTAACTATGTACCCACGTCGTACTAAGGGGGTGCGTTCACATGTACCCAACATGCACTAGTCTGCCATTTGGTACATGGCTGGTACATGTGTACGAGACACCATGTACCCAGCATGTACTCAGCATGTACTGCATGGTACACGTTGGGTGCATGTGTACGAGGAACCATGTACCCGGCATGTACCTACATGTACCCGCCCGGTGCATGCCGGGTGCACGTGTACGCACTCGATTGCGTACACATGCACCCCGCATGCACCGTTCTGGAAGTGTGTACCCATCGACGGGGTACATGTAGGTACACGTCGGTACACGCCAGTCCTGTTTTCCGGATGTCCATTTCTGAAGGAATAACTCATTTGTTTACATCGCAACTTGTCAAGGATGTCTTAGTCACTCATGGCCTTGACATATATGTGAAAATATTGCACTTTTTTACAACTCGGATTTTCACTGAGTTTTGGGCCCCAAGTTGGGAGTGGGCAGGTACATATGTACCTTGCCAAAGTACATGCCGGGTACATGTCGGGTACAGGCGTCCTTAATTTGTAGGGCAGCCAAATAGAAGTTATGCTGATATCAGTGGGATAATAGTAAACATCGCTTGAGCTCAACTAGCAGAGCATGAGACTATTTTACAATTTTCTGGCAGGGCACAAAGTGGATATAAATAAAGAACTTCAAAATAAGTTTGTTCATGCATTGTCATTTCTTATAGTAGTGTGCAATATCAGTTAGTACTGATATGAGGTTGTTTTGACAGCGCCGGCATCGTAAGAGTGTGGAGGCTGCATAATAGAGTCTGCTTGATGTGTGTGTGGCCTTGGTGTCGATAGCCAAATCATGGTGGAACTTCACCGGCATCGAAGATGGTGAGTTGCTTAGGGAATGTATGCCCATGGTGATGTTTGCGGATTATCCTTGAGCCACTGCACATGGCAGCATCCCAAAACCACCGACAACACATTACGTTAGAATATAAATGATAGATACAATGCTGATTAAACATGTTTTGCTTCAGGCATAGGGTGTGCATTGTACAACATAAATGCCTGCAGCGTGCAGGAACCGCCACTTTTGAGAGCTGAAATGTTTTTATCACATGATATGTGTGTAATTTTGTATATGATTAAAATTCCCTCAGTGGTGAGCATTGAAGGCAACTAAGTACACAGAGAACACAAAGTGTGCATTTGAATTAAACAAAGGACTGTCAGTGAAGTATGCAAGATATTCGTTGCATACACATGTTGCAAATGTGGGGCTCCTGCGTCAGAAATCAGGCAGGCAATGCAATAAACAATGCATACATGAAATTTGCGAAAATATTAATAGCACATAGTAAAAGTAGCATATGGGAAGGCACACTCTGAGAAGAAGCGCCAGCTGCTAGGTTCCTTTTGAGTTTTGTCAAGAAGATCTATTATAAAGAATCAGTCTCAGATGACCATCCAGATGATGCGGAGTCTAACAAGCGCATTGCGCCACAGTAAGACCTCATATTTAAGAAAACAGGAATTTCTAGTCACCCTAGCCGTTTTCTTATTTATACAGAGAGATTAATTTTGGGTGTTCATATTTTGCTTATCACTTTCCTGAATGTGTTAAATAATACAGAGAAAGCTAAAACGCTGGCTGGTTTCTTATCATTGATTTTCTTAAATATGAGGCTTTACTATAGGACATTGCCATTGCTAGCTGACAAAGAAAGTGCTGATATAACCAAGTCCTCGCAATGATACACTACTAGATATATTGAAATAACTCTATATTGGCTAATACCCTTCGGGTGGCTTAAGCCTCCCTAACAGCGATTTAGGGTGGCTTAAGCCTCCCTAACAGCGATTTAGGGTGGCTTAAGCCACCTTAACGCTTTCAATTATTACGGGAGCTATCGGTACCGGAAACTAGATTTTTTTAGCTCAAAATGACGGCGACAATGTCTTCTTTTAGACACTATATGCACCATTCGGCCAGCCCAAGTTCCCGGTGAGCAATTTTGGGAAGTATCCAAGAGGGTGCAACGTTTACAGTAGTGAAATTTGAGTGATTTTCCCGGTTTTTGCATACCCATGCTACTTCAACCGAGATTTTGAGGGTCAAGATGACCTCGGATCAAACTTTTGGCAAGACACTGCAGAAAGAGTAGCTCGAGATGTTGACGATACGGTTCTCCAAATTTTAAAAAGCGCCTTCGAGGAAGCCCCCTGTGAGCAAATTAGCTTAAGGTGGCTTAAGCCATCTTAAAGAAAATTGGGAAATATCCACCCTACTTCAACCGAGATTTTGAGGGTCAAGATGAACTCAGATCAAACTTTTGATAAGACACTGCAGAAAGAGCAGCTCAAGATCTTGACGTCATGGCAAATTTTGAAAGCACCGCCGAAGAAGCCCCGATGAGGCCTTCAGGTTAAGGTGGCTTAAGCCGCCTTAAGCTGTGGGTAATAGGCAACATTCACACATGCAGCGAAGAAGTCTGGATTCGTTGGCTTGCTCATGTGGGCGCAATGCTCATAGCATCAACACCAGCACCACCCTAGCTACAATAACATACGACAATACACTATATCCATATATTCATTGATTGGAAGTTTATATTTGATATCAGATAGCCTCAACTCTGGACTATATATTTGAAACCACCATACAGTATAAATGTTAGAAGGCGGATGCGCGCATAAATCTGACACGGGTGAGATAAAAATCAAGCCGCTAGCAAGTTTTGTTTACCGTATGCACATCAAGGTCGTGGTAACGCCAGGGGCCTATGACGCAAAAGGTCATATCAATTTATGTATTGCAAGATATAAGTGATTTAAGTACTTGCTTAAGTATGATTAAGTATGGATGGTAGCTGAGCGGTATCGACCATCACTTTTGCATGCCATGGTCAATTCGATCCCCTGAAGCGTGCGGCGACCTATTCATCAAGTAAAACATTTTGTGAGCTTTTGTGGCAAAGGCCTCTAGGGTCCCCAAGACCTTGCTTTGAGGAGGGCCTGCTTCAGTCTTCTCATCAAGCTTAGTTAGTTCATTATCCGATGGTATTTTTGGGGCAGTGCCTACCTCCTTGAGAAGCTCCCCAGAACGCTTGGCTCGCATCAGCCGTGGATGCACGCGCGTCACATTTGCGGGCTCAGGTGCCTGCATTCAGCGCATGACATCAATCCGCAAGTGTCATGCCCCCAGCACATGCAGCACGCATTGCCCTCGGCCATGCGCAATAATGTGGTGTGTGTAAAAATCCTCAAAATATAGGCTCATGTTTTGCCAGCATATGACAAAATTAGATTTTTTGTCGCCTCTAGTGACATGATACGTGTGTAGGAAGCTTGCTGGCCAAACATGTTCAAAATAATGTGGCTTCTTCATGAAACAACACACATTGCCAACAGGGTTCCCTACTGAATCAATGCAAATAGCATACACCATGTGAATTGATAAGGTGGCGTATTATGCATCAAGTATTCCTTATGGAGTCTTATTCTAGCCATGACTTGGATGTATGCCAATAATCATATCCATCGATAACAGCATTGAATGGACAGTTTTCATGTGTATAAATATCAACACTGGCCCACCGCAAAGCACTTGTCACTTAGGAGCATTACTACTGTGTACGCGTGTGGCGAGCATATCACCTGTGGGTCTTTTGGCCACCATGCACCACGCACAATTTCCCCACTAGGTTGCATTGTCCAGGATGTTCCGTCCCACATGTGTGTCTCTTGGCTGGGCGGCGCGATTGATGGGGCAAGTGGCGTGTCTGAGCTGCTGGGCAGAGGCTCGAACGGCGTGCCCTCGACAGTGGTGTGCTGCTCGTCATCCATGTGCTTCTCGTCGTGTTTGGGCATGGCGGCATCTTGCAAGACCCCATGCTGCTGGGCATCGCTGATTCTTTTCCGTTTTAGTGGATTCCTGAAATCACAGCAGTGTGGCTGTAAGCATCCACAAAGCTCTGCCAGAAAGGGCAGTCGGCCGTGCCATAATGCATACATGATTATTGTAGTCTAGTTGGCGACATCCAGGCCTTCTAGTCAAAGGGTACAGCGTATATTGCAACCAATTACAGGAGTCGGGTGCGGTAAGAATGGCCGGTGGCTAGCTCATATGAATCAATTACTGGAGTCAGGCACAGTAAGAATGGCCGGCGGTTGGCAACCAATTGCAGGAGCCAAGCACAGTAATAATGGCCGGCGGCTGGCAACCAATTACAGGAGCCACACACAGTAGAATGGCCTCGTTGGCAACCACCAGGGAGCCAAGCACAATACAAGAATGGCCGGCGGCTGACAACCAATTACAGGAGCCAAGCACATTAAGAATGGCCGGCGGCTGGCAGCCAATTACAGGAGCCAAGCACAGTAAGAATGGCCGGCGGCTGGCAACCAATTACAGGAGCCAAGCACAGTAAGAATGGCCGGCGGCTGGCTCCTGAATCTGACAGCAAGTATACATTTCGGGCATGGCGCGATTGGCGTGATATCTACAATCAGAAGTGTATGGTGCTGCTGTAAACTGGGAATATGCCATTGCTGACAAAGGTGCACGTTGTTCATCGTGATCAGCCCTATCATCCATGCGGTGCTATGTCCTCCTCTTGTGATATGTGTCCCCCAAGGCAGTTTAATATGCCGTGCCATTTGCCATTGTCACTCTTGCGGGTGGTTTTAAATTGAGAAGTGAGCCTGGCATTGATCTGACGCCGCTGGACAGACCACATCCGGTCAACTTGAGAGGTGAGCCGGGCATTGATCTGACGTTGTACCGGGATGCACTCACATCCGGTCAACTTGAGAGGTGAGCCTGTCATTGATCTGACGCCGCTGGATGTGACATTCTGCCATCCGGTCAACTTGAGAGGTGAGTCTGTCATTGATCTGACGAGCTGGACATCATATCCTGTCAACTTGGAGAGTGAGTCTGCTGATCTGACGCCGCTGGACAGACCACAACTGTCAACTTGAGAGGTGAAATGCTGATCTGATTATTTGACAGACCACATCCGGTCAACTTGAGAGGTGAGCCTGTCATTGGATCTGACACAGCTGGACAGACCACTTCCGGCTGGCACCTCCCGGTCAACTTGAGAGGTGAGCCTGTCATTGATCTGACGCCGCTGGACAGACCACATCCGGTCAAATTATTGAGAGGTGAGCCTGTCATTGATCTGACGCAGCCGGACAGATGAGAACTCCCTTGTGTCAGGAGGGGTGTGAGATCCATGTTGGAAGTCCCGCTCGTTGTCTCACTAACCGCTTTCCCCTTATTATGCATTTGGCCTACTATACTAATTACACAGTAATTTCGAGTGAAGCAAAGTAGCAAAGTGTTTACTAGTGCGGCTGTGTAGTACTGTGTAGTACTGTGTAGCACTGTGTAGTACTAGTGCGGCTCAGTGAGCCTCACAGGTTACCTGTTGGTACCCGAGACGTTTCTGTTTGCAAATCAAGAGGAACAGAGCTGAAGGGCCGTGACAGTCCGATCTATGGCTATTATTTTGTACCACTGTGTAGTGTCACGGAGCTACATGTGTCATACTACTCAAGTGCAGCAGGAGTCGCCGAGTCCGCTTTCATAAATCACTTTGCACACTCTGTTGCACTGCTATTCAAACATTTATATATATTACATCCCAGACTGGTCTGTGCCCTGCCGGGGTACTCATCGGCGGAGTTAGTGTCATATGAAACACCATCACCACAAAAGTTCTGAACATGAAAACGCGCGTGTATGTCACAGCAAATGTGAATTGTAATACCAGAGGGATCGTACTGTCAGAGCAGAGGTCTGTAAAAACAATAGTCCATCAGCAGTGTTAATGATATCCATCAGTGCTCTATCAGACCTGTTTTCCTGTGATGAAGGAGGCAGTGGTGGCGATGGCCCAGTCTGTGAGGGGAGAGCCACAGCAGGAGAAGGTATGTTGACAGAAATCTCCTGAAGGGGTTGGAACTTAAACTTGCTGACACTGACACTATCGCCATCGCTCGCATAATCCATGTTTGTCCCGAAAGTGTGGCCAGCATTGAGAGCGTTGATGGGCGTGTCCCATGCATCGCCATAGTACTCATCGTCAGAATGCATGTCATCGCACATCGGAACATCGTGTTGTCCTGCACACCGAGCAAGCTGTGTTATATGATTAAACATCGACCCTACTGGCTTACCACAACGCACTTACCGTGTGTACCAAACACAGAGGCATCCGATAGTAGACACAGACCGTGACTTAATATGCGACGCTTCTCCCGGCGCGAACGGGGCATACAAGGCTGCATTTGGCAATTCACGGCAGTCGATAGACATCATAAAATAATGGTAGTGATAAATCCACTGTGCAAGTCGGGTCGATCCTTTCAAATGCCGGGGGGGAATGCCGCCCCCAACAGGACTTGAAATTGTGATCCATTGCGTGTCACTAGTACGATTGCTCTATTACACCACTGAGCTAGATGAGCAACTTGATGAAGCGTACTCGATGGCATCATTGTACAGTGTTCGGGGAATCGAATGGCGCAATGATGTATGTGTCATCGACTTCATCATCGATGGTATGCCGCGCGATTGCATTGTGCAACGCATTATATCATGTTATGTAATATCATGATCTCCTGTGCGTGTATGCAATAAAAAACAACATACTCTTGATGGGAAGTGCGACCTTAGCATACATTGTCAGGATGGGTTGGTGAGCAGGTAAGCACACTTAGAAGTGGTTGGTCCTGCCATCATCGTACGTAACACAAAGAGGCTTACGACAGAAATGACCAACTGGGCAGAACACCTCACAAGGAAACTAAGCAGACACGTGACAGTGGAACTAATGAACGTGGGCAACCAAAGCGCACAAGACCACTACAGTTGTGGGGTATGGGCCCTGATGGCCACCAAAGCATGGATGCACTTCCAGGAAACATGCCCAGAGGGACACTGGCCCACCCACTTCAATGAGGCGGTCAGCAAATGGGGAACCACCAACAGGGCAGCGGTTGATGCCTACAGGAAGTCGATACAACACCCAGTGAAGAAAAGGATAACTGCCGCCGAGGGACAAAAGCAAACGCCTGGGGACAGTCAGCAAGTGACAGGGGCCTGGGAACCCACCGATAGCCCAAACGCAAACCCGCAAGCCGAGGCACAAGCGCCACGAACCCAAGAGGGGGGGCACAGGGAACACACAAAGCAACAGGGACTATGGAAGTGGCTCCATAGACTGACCCCCACGAACCAGACAAGGGACAATGAGCAAACGCTCGGTGAGCAGGGAACGATGGAAACCCACTCGGACGAGGGGGGGGAAGAGGCAAGCGATGAACCCACTACACAATGGGAGAAATTCGAAGACACACAACAGGAGGCACCGGAAACAAACCAAGACCCCCGAAAACACCAGCCCCCCCTCACAGAACCAAAAAAGGTGGACATAGGGGAAGACCGCCTACACATGCTCACATGGAACATAGCAGGACAAAGTGACGCCTGCCTCGACCTAGCCGAGGTCGTCAGGAAAAGGAACCAAAACCAACTGGGACTGCAAGTGATAGTGCTCACGGAAGTGAAACATGCACACGACAGTGTGATGAGGAAGTTCAGAGACCTGCAGTACACTGCGATAGGCACCAAAACCGAGGCGAAAGAAGCAGAAGGCACTACAGAGCAGCCAGTGAAAGGAGGAGTAGCCATACTCCTTAGCAGCCCCTACGGCCACGCTCACAACCACCATGTTGTCCCAGCGAGGCACCTGGAGGGGTACCTGCTCCATGTGGTGTTACACCTGCCCGGGGAAGTAATGTACCATGTGCTGGGCATTTACAACCCACCAGGAGCAGAGGAGGGAAGAACCAGAGACAAAATACTAAAGTACACAGCCAACCTGTTCCGGAGAACAGGGAAAAAACCGAACGAGCATGTCATTGTTGGAGGAGACCTCAATGCAAGCAACACCAGCATAGGCAAGAGGGTAACGAAAACCGACAGACAATGGAAGAAGCTTGCGGAAGAGTTGAACCTCCATAATGTAGGTCCAACGATTAATACCACGCTGAACTGGGCAGAAAACAGAAACATTGACAGATGGCTAGCACCGATGGACAAACGGGCCCAATACGAGAAGGGGAGCACCACACACCTCACTCAACACCACACGAGTGACCATGAGATGGTAAGCCTTGCGACCCTTCGGCTAAACAGCATAGACACCCATGAACCATACGTGGACCAAGACCCCCACCCAGGGCAAGTAAAACTGGACACGCCCCTGAGCAAAGCCCACAGGGAAACCCTCCAAAGCGTCCTCCTCAGGACACACGACTATGCCAGGACTGCTGAGCTGAAAGGTATGACAGAGATAGCCGCCCAATGTAGGGGAGAAGGCAACAAGCAGGTGGCACATGCCACCATAGACAGAGCAGGAGAGGCAGTGCTGAGTATACTCAACAAAGCCAACAATTGCGCGCTGCAGGACGGGGAACTACCAACGGCGATAACTGGGAGGACCTCCACCCATGGGGCAACGGACCTGCTAATGAGCAAAAAGGACAGGAAAGAAAGAGACGCCGCAATACTCAAAATGCAGATGCACAAGAAAACCAAACGGCAACTACGAAACCCACACACGCAACACACAACTCTCCGACACCTGAAGGAAGGAAAGACAAAAGGCCCGACAAACAGGGACAATGCAGATACGAAGGAATGGGTTTCGTGGCTCACTGAAGAGGCCAAAAAGGAAAGGTCGGCTGCACACAAGGTAGTCAAACAGCACTGGAAGCGAGCCAAACAAAGGCATAATGACAAAACAGTAAAAGAATACTGGAACAACCAGAAACGATACCACAAAAGGATATATGCCAAGGCCCAAGAAACAGGCCATGCCCCCACGGCGAATATACAGGCCCTACAGGACAGAGAGGGCAACCTAGCTGTAGGCCATAAGAACAGTGCAAACGCACTAGTGGACCACATGGCCCACTCGGCACCATACAGGATGGAACACCGTAGTTTACCCGACCTAGCACCCCCACCATGGGAAGACCCAGCTCACAAGGAGCGACTCATAAAGGCACCAAGACCGGACCCCAAGGGACTGGACCTCACGATAAGTAGACAGGGCTACAGCAAGGCAGTACACACCCTAAACAACAACAAAGCACCAGGCCCCACCAGAACCCCTAACGAAATTCTCAAGTACATGCCAGAGGACTTCCACGACGCCTTGCATGCGCTCATGCTGGAGATGTGGAACAGTAAACACGTCCCCCTCACCTGGAAGAGGGGGACATTCTGCTTTCACCACAAGAAAGGAGATGTCACCCTACAGCAAAACTATAGGCCCATAGCCTTACTAGAGGGAGTATTCAAACTATACACCTCGCAAATAGCAAACATGCTCTCCACGTTCTGCGAAACACAGGGAATACTAGCCCAGGCGCAAGAAGGCTCCAGGGAGAAAAGGAACACACTCAGACAACTCACCAGAGTGACCAACGCAATAGAGGATGCAAATGTCTCCGGACGGGAACTACATGGCCTGTATGTAGACTTCGAAAATGCATATGGCTCAGTGGACCACAACAAGCTACTACACACAATGCAGTACCTTGGAATACCTGAAGAACTTACACAGGTAGTGCGAGATGTCCTAGGTACACAAAGCCACGACACCATGTCAATGGTACACCAGAGTAGGAGGGGAAACCTCTCACAAAATGGTTCAGGTGCAAAGATGTCTCCTCCAAGGAGACAGCATGAGTCCCCTCCTCTTCATGATATACCAGGAACCGCTGCTAAGATGGCTGGAGGTGGGGGAGCACGGGTACCAACACAAACACGCAGCCGAACAGGAAAGACTGGGCCCCCTCAGGACGACAGCAGGGGCGTTCGTCGACGACCTGCTCATACTATGCCCCACGATTTTCCACATGCGAGCCCAGCTACACAAGCTAGAGGCATTCTCACAATGGAGTGAACTCAAAATTAACCTTACCAAGTCAGCCATAACCGGTATAAAAAATGGGGTTTCCATACCTGAACAACTCCATAAGGACCTCAAAACGGTTGGGGTGGATGGTAAGCTGAGCCACTTCAAAATACTCAAACCGGACGACACATACAAATACCTAGGGGTACTACTGGCATTCACAGGCAGATGGGACAAGGAGAAAGAAGCTGCTAGGGAGGAGATGAACCATAGGATACAAGCACTACTGCGCTCGCCACTGACGCCAGACCAAAAAGAGTACTCCCTCCACTCTGCAATACTGGGGAAGTTCCGGTATGGACTGCACTTGGGCCTCTACACCGCGGGTGAAATAGATGACTTCAACAAAGTAATAGGTGGGGCCACAAAGAACATACAAGGCCTACCCCGTAACGGAACACCGAACATTTTCACCACACAGGAAAAGGAAAGGTTCGGCTTGGGCATGGTGCCGCTCCAGGCAGTCTACGCCCAGGCAATTTGGAGCGGACTGCTGGAGGCCATGCACAGTGAGGAGGACAGAGGAGCAGTACGGGGCCCGGTGTGGAGGCAAATAAACCTGAAGTCAAGACTCAGAATGTCCCACGTCAGCAGGTCCACCAGAGGACTGATAGAATACCACTGCACCACACGCATGAATTGCACAGACCTTGACAAACTCTGGGGGGGGCACCAGACAAAACACAACACACTAAGGAAACTCAATGCCCTACTTAGATACAACATTACGCCCCAAGGGACAGAGGGGATGCTCAAACAACTCCGAACCCCAGTACCAAAGATAATGGAGCAGCTAAAAGGGGCGACCAGAAGGAAGTCTGACAAAGAGATGGAAGGAACCACGAGAAAAACGAAAGCAGGCAAAATGATGGATGGGGACCTACCGGCGCCTCCGGACTGGCAAGCGATGTGCACAGACCAAACCGCCAAGCTCACAGTACCCAAGGACACGCCGACTGCGATAAATTTCACGACGTGTCTCAAACTATTCACGCACTTCCCGGACCTAGCGTTCCTTACCACCCGAGATGGCCAACACGCGATTAGTCAGGTGAACGTCAGGGAACAATGCACAGATGCAACCCTCAGCGCAGACCGCAGTGCCATAGCGAAAGGCCTGGCACACCTATACCCATACCTTTGCGAAGCCCAGCCGAGAAACATAGCGAAGCCAGGGGACTTCTATGACAGCCTCACAAACCGACGACTGAAGCAACAATACAGGAGCATGCCCAGTGAGGGGCCGTTGGACCCCCACACAATGCGAACCAACCTCCCGCGCCTCAACCCGGAACGGCTACGGGCTAAAATGACGGAATGGGAGGCGAAACTGGTCCCCAGAGAAGAAATTCATAGGCAACTCTCCCTGCACCCGCTTACAAGAATTAACGAGACGGAAACCACCGGTCAAACGTGGGGGGAGGAGCAGGAGGTCTCACAAGACCTCCACGCACACCCACAAACTAAGTGGATAGATGAGGTAGACCCCATGGCCGAAAAAATGGAGGCAGACAGCTTTGAGAAGGGCCAAACGATAGACAAGCCGAAAGAAATTGTGGCAATGAGGACCCTACTCATTGACCCAACAGACCCCCACTCCCAGGTGACACAGTACAGAACCCAGTGGAGGCACCCAGCAGGGGAAGACTCCTACTCGTGGAGTACAAGAGAAACCATAACTGACTTCTTAAAACTAGCTAAGCGAAGGGGCCAAAGTGCGACCACCTTCCCAACCCTGACAAGAAGGCTGCGAGCCAGGGGCTCCCAAGTGACCCACCCCAGAGGTCTCAGGGAGATACTGGCCGGAAGGCCTCACCTGGGACAGGCCTGGCCCACACTACATGCGGGAAACCTCACCCTGGACCCGACGGAAACCAACCCGGAGCAGGACATTGCGGACAACAGAGAACACCACTGCCAACTGCGGATGGAAGGGGACCTCGCCCACAGCTACCACAGAAACGGGAAGTACATAGGCACCCTTACAAAAGAGAAGCTTCTCAGGCTACATGAAAGGTACACCCAAGCAGTGGGTACCACACACCACCAAACCCCGCACCAACGCACGCTACGCACTGAAATGTGGGAGGACCATAAAATACAAGTCTCCACATTTGAGGAAGAAGTAGGGCACCTACTTATTAGGTACTCAAGCAAAGAAGAAAAGGAGGAAAGGAAAAAGAACTTACAAAACCACTGGACATTCCCCGCCCAGATGCAAAGGGCACTACAACAGGCATTCGGACTTACCACTGAACTATTTGCCTCACCCCTCAATGTCCACCACAACACCACGAATTACTACGCCAAGTATGACAGAGACAAGGTGTTCGGGGCCAGAGGCTCAGCCTGGACTGCAAACTGGATGAAACTGGGAGCCTACCAGTTCAACCCAGAATACACGCCACAGGACCTCAAAAAGGCACTGGACTTTGCCATTGCAGCCACCACCACACAGGACCCGGTGTTCGGGGTCGGAATATACCCGACGTATGAGAAAACCCCCTATAGGAAACTATACAATGCACATACAGGGCACCTAGTGCACGAACTGTTTGAAATACCACAAGGCAAATTCACATTCCTGCCCCCTGACCACTGGATGGGTGCCACCCACCAGCAAGCGAAACAGTGCAACTGGAACCTCAGGGTACTGATAGTTGCCAACAAAGCGGGGTGGCAGGCCCACTGCGGGGACCCAGATATTGCCGCGGATTGCATAAGAAAGGCACTCACAACTTGCCCGCAGAGCAAGGTCCGCACGACCACAACCGTCAAACAGCCGGCAAGGGAGGCGAACCAGCACGACACGAACGAACCAAACCAAGAAGGGTACACCCTCGGTACCGACTGTATTGTGGACACAAGACCATGGCAGAGATATGAACTCCCGGAGATTAAGGCAAAGGACATGACGGATGCAATAGGAAGAATGTGCAACACAGGGCCACACATAAGGAACGACCTCTGCCCCCAATGCTACAACGTACAGACAGAAGTTGAAACCTGGTGGGAGGACAGCCACCTCCATGTGGAAGACGGACCAGCCAAATGGGAACTCCTCCCCGGAAGCAGGGGAGGAAAATGGGACATACACCCCCCCACAGTGCAACAGGTGATAGAAGCGAACACCTTACACACCAGACTTAGAAGACAGACTGACGCCCAAACGCTATGGGACAAAGTGGCGAGGTCAAAAATTGTCAGATACCCCGCCGACTTCTGGCCCGAGCACGAGCCGGGGGTCCAAGGGAGGAGATGGGAACTAACGAGAGACCGAACAGAGGACCCCAGGAACCTACCCCCGAGTGACACACCAGCCCAACTGACATACCCCTCCCCTCAAAGGGCACCTCGTACCTATACACAGACGGCAGCAAGAGAGAAATTGAGACAGAGGAAGGAGGCAAAGAATGGGCCTCAGGAGCTGCGGTATGGGACCCCAGGTCCGGAGAAGGGGAGGCCCACATGATTAGATGGGAAGGTGAGGACCAAGAGGTGAACAGAGCCGAGCTTCTTGCCATACAGAAAGCAGTAACGCTCCCGCCGCCACCAAGTGGCGAAGGACTCACCATTTGCACGGACAGTGCCAACTCCATTAGACAACTGGAGAACATGAGAACAAAACCCCACAGCATGGAACACCACCGGCAAAGAGACCTCCTATATGCCATACTGGTCAACATTGAGGCATTGGTAGCAGCGGGGCACACGGTCTCCCTACTGAAAGTCAAGGCACATACAGGAATTGCGGGAAACGAAAAAGCTGACGAGGCAGCCAAGCAAGCCTGCACTACAGGGACCCTCACGGAGGCGTGGGATAATGACGAAACAATACAAGTCAAACCCATGGTACCAGATGAAGACTCGGACAGCAGAGAACTACAAGGAAAGCTCGCGGTCCAGAAATATGTGACCACATTACTCCGTGAACAGCAAGCCCGAGGAAACAGCAGGCTCACGGCAAAAATGACCGAGCTTCAAGGAGAACCCACAACCTGGACCCACCAACTGAAAACAAAGCACATTTTCAGGTGGGAAGCACACCATGACCAAGCACAGCAAAATGAAGAGGAGCAAGCAACGATACGGGACCCAAAGCCCAACCAGCAGCAACAGGCCGACCAGACCAGAGATGAAGAAGACAGGCAAATAAAATCCATGATGGAACAAAGGGAGGATGAAGAGATGCTCCTTATACGAGACATGCACGAGCAACAAGATCGAAGGGAGACAGAAGGCAGAACAGGCCCCACCCGGGGAAGCGACCCCAAACCTGCAGAGACACCACCCCAACCCTATGAGGGGGAAGAAATATTTGAGGAACTCAATGAACTCATGGAGAGACTCGAGGTGACCCAAAAGCAACACAATGATGAGGAAACCTTTGGGATGCTCAATGAACTCATTGAACAGCGGGAAGCACCTCAAGGGAGGCCGGCAAATGAAAAACAAGCTCACCATGACCGGGTCACGGAGGAGTCCAGAGTCCATGCGATGATGGAGGACCCGTTGCCAAGAACAAGATGGAAACAACGAAAGCATGACATGACACACAACAGAACGAAAAACAGGAACGCCCCCCAGGCTCGAGAGAGCAAGGCCACCGACAACTGGCTGAACGAAACAATGGAGCACCTCAGGGGAGACAAGCCACTACACAAAATAGCGAACGGCTTCTGGAAACGAGCCACCTACGCGGCACGAAAAACAATACTCAAATGCAGACTGAGAATACTGCCAGCACAAGACTATGAGACGGCGAAAAAGTCAGCCGGAGGAAACGGAAAGTGCACCCTGGAAGGATGCCGACACAAAGGAGTGGACTACGCAAAGGGCTTCCTCATGAAAGTGGGGCATGCCCTAGGGGGATGCAACAACCCACAAATGAGGGGAATGTTCTCAGATAGGGCGGACGCCCACGCAGACGAACTTAAACACATACTTGACCATCATAGGAAAGGAGGATGCAAGGTCCTCGCGTACACCGGGAAAAAGAGGGACCCAGGGGTCAAGCCAAGAGTACTTCCGAACTACATACTCACCAGAGGCCAATGCAGACATGATGGAAAGGACAACCCAGGCAGGAACGATGGGCCCGACACAGTACCGAGCTTCGTAGACATAGTCATGATAGAGGGCCTGGAGGACCTGGAAGAAGGGTGGGAATGCACACAACAGGAAGCACCAACAAGAGTCAAAAACCTACACCTCATTGAGGTGGCCCACACCGACGATGAGAAATGGGGGCCCAAACTCTTAGAGAAGTACATGAAATATGGACCACTGCCACAACTGCTACGCAGGCACGGATTCCGTGCCAAACTCCATGTCTTTGCAGTGGGCAGAACAGGCACGGTGTACGAGCACAACCGGAACATACTCGGGCAACTTGGACTCGACAGAAAAGAAGCCATACAGGCGCTACAAAGAATACACGACCTGACGGTGAACTACGCACACAGCAGCTACCAGCTATACAGAAGACTCAGACAAGAGAAGCAAGAGGAGGAAAAAGATAAGAACCACCCAGTGTAAATTGTCCCATTAAGGCCGCCACTTGTGGCGGTCCGGCCCAGAGTAGGGCCGGCGAAATTAATTTACTCATACGCCCGACGGGCGTGGTTTTTTCTTTTTTTCTCTGCCATCATCGAGACTGTTGCCCTACGGTACGCATGCCGGACTTGTGTGATATATTCATATTGATCAGCTCTCTTTCCTACGCAGGGGTATGCTTCAGGTGTTTAGGGTGCCAAACTTTATCATTAATCAATTCATTACCAGGGACGATCAGCATGCTCATGCCAAACACAGATCGTCATGGCATTTATATCTCGTTATTGTTATTTTAGAGTCAGCAGTACGTTCATCTTCTACTTTGTTGGATCATGATTGTGAGACTCAATATGCAAAGAGGCCCCAACCCCATGTGAGGTCTGAGCCGCCACCTATGCAAAGGCGGTCTGTTTTGTTGGCGCTATGGTTCCGAATGATGGGTATTGCCTTCCCACTACACTTGGGTTTGCTTCTTGCAGCAATGCCATTGATGGGTAGGTGGGTGAATAAATTGTAAACAACAATGACAGAAATTTTAAAACATCATGGATACAATCATGTATGAGGGAGGGCTTCAGCCAGCACTCGGCGAATCCAGCTAAGGATCGGACGGGCACGCTGGGGTGTCCACTGCTAGAGGGAGCACGGCACGCTGTTTTGCGCACAGCAACTGAAATGAAGGTGCTTCTAGGCTGCATGCCCGAGCTGTGTGTATAGTGATGTTGAATGTACGGGATCGTTATACAGCTATCTTCAACATCGCATATCTAGTTATCTGTATTACTTGATTCACATTGATATGATGGCTTGTGTCGGTATTATTTTGAGAGACGCGTACATGGACTTCTACCTCAGGTGAGGTTAAAATCATGAGCATGATCACGCCTGTGCTAGAATATTTGCTGGCATAACGCATAATGTAAGTGTGTGTGTGCTAGCATGGGCTGTTGAGGGGTGTCGGTGGGGATGCTCAGGGTTGCTACCGCTCCCGGGAGCTGATGAGGGTGCTGTTGGATGTAAAGGAACCTTCTGCCTTCTGACACTTAGGGGGGGCTTCTGGGGACCTTGGATGCATAGGGAAGACATGTTGGGGAGTTGTCAGGGGATGGGGGGGGATGTAGAGGGACTTTAGGGAAGGTGTAGGAGGATATTGGGGGACTTCGTTATTAGAGGGATGTACGGGGATATCAGAGGATTTTAGAGGAGATGTAGGGGTATCGGGGGAATGTTGAGAGACTTTTGTAGGGGACCTTTCGGGGAACTTTAAGAAGGCTTCAGGGGGAATGTATATGGGATGTAGGGGTGGTGAATGGGGGGTCTGGGAATTTATACTGCTTTTTGGGCACATCTGACGCGGCAGGTGCACCCGATGCAACAGCCGCACTGCTGCAGCATATATTATAATATCCACCCTGGCTTACCACCACACATTGTGTGATGTGCACCAAGCAACAGAAGCATCCGATACTTAAATCATACTGTGATAATCACGACGGGTGTCCCAGCGCGACGAGGAATGCAAGGCTACACACGAAGTGATTCACAGCGTGAATTGTCAATGCAGCCTTGTATGCCCCGATCGCGCCGAAAGAAGCGTCGCGTATTAAGTCCTGTGTCTACTATCGGATGCCTCTGTGTTTGGCACACACGGTAGGTGTGATGTGCTGGTAAGCCAGCATTGTTGTTTAATTCACAGTGTGGAACACGTAGAGGTCTGAGGGAAGGTTGCCGCATATTCACTGCTGTAACATATGTGTGGCCTCGGACGGCCATGGCCATAGATAGCTTCTTCTTACTACATGACTGTTCACCTCTTCCAACGCAGGGACTCTATTGACTTATGATACATGCATAAGTGAATGATTATGAACTTATTATTGATATACTTTATATCATTTCAGCGATTATACGAGCCGGCGGACAAAAACACTTGATGTAGTATACTGGAGCTGTGCTATCCTTTTGGCAAAATGGGTACACGTGCTGCACAGCAGCAAGCGAGAAATGATAGGAAATGCATAATTATCCGAGATTAATCGGTACCTTCAAAATGGGGTATTTTCAAAAAGTGCAAATATCCCAAGGAGTTGCATCGAGCCATCATGTTTGATACGTGAAGTTCGTGAAACATCATACCAGACGATACTGACATATGACAGCAGCAATTCAGTAGCCGTTCACAACAAAAATACTAATATTGACATACAGTAAAACCCGGGCTATAAGAAAACAGGATTAAAATGCCAGCGCTGGCTTTCTTAAATTGAGATCGAGCCGAACACAATCCAGCCCCAAGTCATTTCTTAATTGGCCCTTGGATCGACGATATCCGATAGTTTTCAGGGGGGCGATAGCGTGCGACTTTCTTAATCGACGGCCCGTCGCCGTTTGGCGATTTAAAACCTAGCGGCTGCTTTCTTAATGTTTTCTTAAAACGATGAGTGTCGTCTCAGACGGACAACTGCATCCGAGCAATACAGTAGGCAACCAACAGCAATGGAAGCAACCACAAGATTAGCGCTCCAAACCCTGAAGAGCCTATCTGGCGAGTTTGTGCTCACTGAGCAAGAATTTAAGACCGAGAAGAGAAAGCTGTTTGGGAAAGAGGGGCATTCCTACGTCATCTCTCCGAAAAATCTCGAAATGGGCATAACTTTTGATATACTTGGCCATTTTGGCTGGAAAATGAACCACAAATAGGTCTTTTATAGACGAACAGATTGATATATCGTTTGTAAGCATATGCGTAATATTCCGTAAAAGAACGCAAACGCGGTAAACTGTGCAGCGTACGCGAGTGGTATAGTGTAATAACCAAAAATACTCGGAATAGGCATAACTTTTGATATACTTGGCCATTTTGGCTGAAAGATGAACCACAAATAGGTCTTTCATAGACGAACAGATTTATATATCGCTTGTAAGCATAGGCGTAATATTCCGTAAAAGAACGCATTCGCAATAAAATCCAGCGAAGATTTTCTTAATATCATGGTTTTCAGCAAATTTTGGATCTCCAATATATCATTTTCCAGCCCAAAACTTTCTTAATTAGGGTGCTTTTGTCCGCGTCTCGAGGGGAAAGCCAGCGCTGGCGTATTTTCTTTTTCTTAAAATTTTGGCAAAAATCCAGCGGCTGTTTTCTTATAGGTGCGTTTTCTTATACCCCGGGTTTTACTGTATAGTAACGGCAGCGTGCGACACGTTTGCAATATTTGATGCAATGTGACGACGCAAACGACCATGGCTTATGAGCTATATATTCTTCCATCAATGCATACAACCCAGTATCATCCTCGTGTGTAAACGAGCCAGCTGCCTCCAAAGCTCAGCTCAGGACGACACAGATACAATACACCTAACATATACAGAGTCGTGGCTTGTTTGTAAGTGGTCAGTGCAGCTATTATCGACATATTGCAATTGTAGTATATAGGCACGCACAGTGGCCAATCCGTTCCTGACGACCACACGCAAGTTCGGCTTCGAAACATTATTTTCTAAGGGTACGTGTGATCAGAACGATTGCCTACACGCATGTGTCCATAATGCAGCATGCACTACGCGTGTACGAATACTCGCGTGGTGCATGCTAATATAATATGAGTATGCAGCGAATTTCGCTCATACCTACAGCATGTGTGTTTCACGCTGTGAATCGCTTTATGTGTGGCCTTGTATGCCCTGTCGCGCCGGGACACATGTCATGATTATCACGGTCTGATTTACCTACTGAATGCCTCTGTTGCTTGGTACACATCGCAAACTGCGTGGTGGTAAGCCAGAGTGAATACCATGATATTGACACATCTGCGCACGTTTGCATATCTATATGTATGTTTCCTGTGAAATGCATCCTAAGAGTGAGTGGTTATGGGCATTATTTTGGGAAAATGAGTGCACACCATATATTTGACATCACAGGTGAATTAACTCCTATGCTGGCTTTTACTCCCAAATGGGAGTAGAATCGGTACCGATTTGCCCCCCAACTGCCAGGTCCGTTGTAGCCCCCCTGGGGCTTCAATATGGGCCCCCATACTGAAGGGGGCAAATTTTGGCCCAGGACCGAAAAAAAAACACTATGATAATGACACTTTGCTAGATCGATAGAGTTGGGTTTGGGGCATCTTTTTGTACTAAAAAAAAACCCAAAAAAAACACCAAGATGTTGATATGGGGTATCTGGGGGTATCCCATCCCCTCCAACCCCCTCTACAGGGTACCCCCTTGACAATTATGAATAATTTGCGTTTCTCTTTTGCTCGAATCCTCATTTGCCAAAGGCAGGCACTGCAATACATTTCATTAAAATGATTTTGTAAAGTGTTTTATATGCATAAAGTGCTTTTTGAATGCTTTCTAAATTCTAGTTCTGCTGAGATGTCCAGACTGTCTGTGCACGTCACCAAAAGGAAAGAGTCCTCTGGGTCGGGAGCGGTGGGAAGAGCAAAAAGAACAGAGCTGAACAGGCATGTCGCTTCGTGGCTACTTGTACATCATGTTTGTGTCACGGAGCTACATGTGTCATTCGGCTCTACTGCAGCAGGAGTCACGGATTCTGAAAGTCTGAAACCACAAAAATTCTGTTGCACTCCAATTTGAACATTTCTCTTTTGCTCGAATCCTCATTTGCCATGAAACCAATGATGAAACTGTGAGGCACACAAAAAAAATCTGATCTCTGTCACTGTGACCATGTTGACCAAGCGAAGTAGTAGTCCATGTCTGTGTCCCTCAGAGCTGTCGGGTCGATGTAGTGCTGCACTGCCGAAGAGAACTGTGACCAGCCTCCAAAGAAGCACACTTTCTCCATTGCAACACTCACAGCTCGAGCACACGTCGTGGCACCCTTCCGGGTGCTGTGTGCAGAAAAGTGACCTCCTTCCGGGGGTCTGCAGTCCAGCTCGCTGAGAGCCAGACCAACCCAGTCATTTGCCACTGAAGCTTTGAAGTTCTTCGGGTCCTCGGGTAGCAGCCAGTAGGCGTCAGGTTGAGTCTTCTCAGAACTGTTCCAAGCCGTGTCACGGTGGAACTCCCAGTGCTCGATCAGCTCCTTCAACAGAGCCACCCCCTTCCAGGGGATGCACAGGCGTCTCTTCACCAGTTGATGCCGCCGTCCTTTCTCTTTTAGCAGCACCACTGAGAAATCACTGTCGCCACAATGAACGTGCTGCCGTGATAACGAGGTCCCCGTGTCCGGTCTGCCGAAGGTCACGAAGGCAACAACCACGTAGGCGAAGGCTCGCAGTAGCCGCAGCTCCTCAGGCGATCTCGGAGTCAACTTCAGCGCTGCTTCGTGCACACGTCGTACGTGTGCCGCTGGCAGCCACGTCCGCTGGGTCTCGATGTTCTCCTCCTGCACTGCCAGCTCCGCCTGGATGGTCGCCATCCCCTTCACAGCTCGGGTCACAGAACGACCCTTCGCTGGTCCAGGAAAACGTAGGTCCTCGTGGTAGTTGTTGATGGCAGACAGGTACGGCTGCAAGGAGGCCGACTTGATGCCCCCGTCCTTCAACAGAGAGGCAATGTACAGCAACACCGTCGCCTCCAATGCTGGCAGCCACGGCCGTTGGTGTTGCTCACAAAATAAAATGAAGCGCCGCGCCTTCGGTCCGTAGTTGCTCATCGTCGTGTCCAGCAGTGCCTTTCTCTGCATTGTCACTGCCAGTTCCGTGAGCCGGGAAGGTCCCAACTCACCCATCCACCGCTCACAGAGTGAGCGCGTGAGGAAGTTTTGTACAGCACCACCGCGCGTGTGCTCTTCGTATTCGCCTCCGCTGATCCGCTCGATGTTCTCGCCGTCCGCGTCCGTTGCCTCGTCCGTCAGCTCTGACACGCTGTTGATGATTTTGAAGTTCTCCTCGGACAAGTCCAGCGTCTCCTCGTCGCCGTCGTCGTACAGCACGTGCGCCTTCCCGTTCTCGTTGACCTCCTTCACCACACCCAGGTAGAAGCAGTCATCGTCCTTCCAGAACACCTCGATTTTAGAGCCCACGGTCACCTTGCTCGCTGTCGTACTCGTAGCAGAGCTCCTTCGTACTTCAGCAGCGTAGTAACTCACGGGCGCGCCTCGATGAAGAACATCACAGCGTCCCACTTTGAGGGCCCGAGCAGCTCGGACCCTCCCAGCCTGCTCGGAGTGAACAGGTCCCTGCGCCGCGGCATGATCACCACCTCGGTGGCCAGGGCCTTCAGCTCCCTGAACCAGGACTGCCCCGGCCAGTACGGAGCCACCACCGTAGCAGCGGCCCCCTCCTCCCGCAGCTTGTGCGCCACCTCGTCCAGCAGCGCCCACGGGGGGTTCACCCAATTGTTTCCCCCCCACCAGTCGTACGTCAGAGAGTCCACACCTTCGCACTTCGGGTCCTTCCACGCAGTGTAGTACCGAGGAAGCTGCGCGGAGATCTCGGAAGCGAACCGGTCGACTGTGTAGGGGCCCCACTGCTTGTTGGCCCACACGAACCAGTCTCGATTGAGCCGCCAGTCGTCCAAATCCTCACAACGAGAAAGGTTGTCGGCCCACACGTTGGCCTCGCTGCGGATGTAACGAGCCTGCAACTCGATGTCGTGCAGATCCAGTAGCAGCCAGAGTCTCCTCATTCTCCTCATCAGGTCCGGGTTCCTGGAGGTGAAGTGCGAAAGCATTGCCACCACCGCCTGGTTGTCGCAGTAGAGCCGTACGACCTTGCCCTCCAGCTCCTGCAAGAACGCCTGTACGGTCTTGTACACGGCCTCCAGCTCCAGGTGTGTGATGTGCCAGTTGCGCATCTCGTCTGGCCAGAAACCTCGCACGGGGAACTTCAGGTTTAGCACTCCTCCCCAGGCCGTCATCGAAGAGTCTGTGTGCACCTTCGCTCTCGTCGGGGATCTCCAGATCTTGCGCCCGTTCCACCTGCTCATCACAGGCAGCCTGGACCACCATTTTTCTAAGTCCCCCCGAGCTACACGCGAGATTTTTTACCTTTGCTCCCCAGCTGCGTTTCTCTGCCAGCACGAAGTAGAGCTCCCGTAGGTAGAGCCGCGCCGCTGGTACTGCTAAGTACACGGATTGGCAGAGTCCCGTAAAGGAAGCCAGTCTCCTGGCAGGAATCCACCTCCGATTTCTCGCTGCGTCGCACAGGATCTCCTTCGCCTTGGTGTAGATATTGTGCACCCGTCGTTCTGTTACACGGAATTGTCCCAGCTTCAGGTCCACCTCCAACCCGAGGTGCTCCACCACCTGTGTAGGCTCCCATTGGCCCTTCTTCTCGTTCCGCCCTAGGCCCAGTCGATGAAGCACCAGTTGAACTTTTTCTCGACGCAGAAAGCCTTCTCGCTGAGAGTCGACCAGCACCAGAAAATCGTCCATGTACGGTAGTACTCGCATTCCGCTGTGACGGTTCGCGTTCCCGCCAGCACCACCGGTCCTGCGACGGACTGACCATCGCTGTCGTACTGCGGAACCGTCCCGCAGCCTCTTGATTTCTCTGCGATCTTCCGCTGCCTGTGGAGAACGTAGAGCTTCCACCATCACGCGTACGAGCTTGCAGAACACCCTCGGAGCGTCGCTTCACCCGAACGGCATCGCTGAACATTGAAGCAGGTCCCCTTGCAGGTCGAACTGCATGAAGCGTTGGAAGTCCGGGTGGATCCCCAGCGCATGAAAACCGTCCTGGAGCGCTGGAGGTCGAAGCTGAAGCACCAGTCGCCCGGTTTCGCCAGTCTCCTTAGTTTCTTCAGCGTCTCCATCTTCACGCGATTTTTCACACACCACTGGTTCAGCCATCGGAAGTCCACCACCAGTCTCCACTTATTCGTACCCGGTTTTGGCACTAAAAAAGCGTGAGAAACATGAGATCTTCTCGTCGCTCTCGTCCAGGCACCGTTATGTAGCAGCCTTTCCTTCTCCGCGTCCAGCCACACCTGCTGCTGCCGCGTAGCATCCCTCAGTGACACCCCGTGGTCGAACGGAGGCGGAGGCCCGCGCTTCCACCTCAACTTCACCCCGTGAGTAATCCATTGCATCACCTCGGAACTGGCGCCCGCCGCGCGCCATGCTCCCCTCCGCTGTCTCACCTGCTGTTGCACGGTGAGTTTCCCCCGCCCAGCGCCCGGAGAGGGCTGTTGCGCTGGACGGGGTGGCGGCACGCACATCACACATCGGCCGCGGGCTTTCCGCCCCGGCCCTTGCCGCCTTTTTTGGTAGGCTTCTTACCGTCCTTCTCCTCGTACTTCTTACGTTCCTTCCAGCGCTGGTCTCGGTCCCGTGGATTCACAACCCGCGTTTCCGCGTTCGCTGCATTTTTCGACGTAAGGCTCAGCATTGCCTTGCCGCGGTTCTTGTCGAAGTCGTTCAGCCACTGCTGCAACACCTCATCTGCCACCACGCCGTCTGCTGCCTGGTAGACTCTGTCCTCCACGAACTGCAGCTTTGCACGTAGAGCGTCCGATCCTCCCCGCTGTGAAGAACCAGGCTCCTGCTCCAGCTGCCCGCGCAGTTCCAGCATCGTCCACCTGTTGCACAGTAACGCGTACACGCCGTGCACCGAGTTGGTAACCGTGTGGAAACGTCTCTGCCACTCGCTGTTCGACAAATTGCAGTCCTCGTTCACGTCCAACGTGTCGTTGCACTCGCTCACCACGTCGTGCAAATAAGACAGTGCTGGAGCCAGAACCAGGCACTCGTATTTCATCGAAGAGTTGGACTTCTTGGAGAGAGCATCGTACGTCTTGTTGCCGTGCAGGTTGTACAAATGAGGCATTCTCGATGTCAGCGTAGCCGGCCGCGGCGGGAACGGGTTGATTGAGGCTGCTGGCACGTACGCCAGCTTCCTCCTTCTCTCCAGAAGTTGCTCGGCGGTCTTGGCTACGGTGTCCGGGTCAGAAGTCCCAGGCTTCGCTGCCACCTTCGCCTCCAACTCCACGTTGATTTGTGCTTGTCGTTGAAGCTCATCACGCAGCAGGCGATGCTCCTCTGCCTGCTGCCTCTGCATTTCAAGCAGCTCCCCTTGCTGCTTTTGCATGATCAGAATTTGTTGCATCAGCACGTCCTGAGTGGACTGTGCTGCCGGGGAAGGGGAAGCCTGCCCGATGTCTGGCTTCCCCGGGAGGGGAGGGAAATCCTCTGTAGACTTGCCCTTCGCAGTTCCAGCCATTCCTCTCCCTCAAAGGAGTCACAGTGAAGTCAATTGTACTGCCGTAGCCGATGTGAAGCCGTCGTTTGAAGTCGTAACGCCGTCCCCGCGACTTCGCTGCCAGATCTCCTGTCGTCGTTCGATCGCCGTCGTACAACCTAGTGGTCTAGTCACTACCTAATCTACTGTTTACAGGTGAAACAGGTGAAGAAAACCTTACAAAATTGAATTTGCAGTGTGCCTCACAGAGTACCGTAGGTACCCGTGAAGTTCCTGTTTGCAAGAGCAAAAGGAACAGAGCTGAACAGGCGTGTCGCTTCGTGGCTACTTGTACACCCTGTTTGTGTCACGGAGCTACATGTGTCATTCGGCTCTACTGCAGCAGGAGTCACGGATTCTGAAAGTCCGAAACCACAAAAATTCTGTTGCACTCCAATTTGAACATTATTTGCTTCAAATAAACCCTGTTAGGGTGCTACATACCCCATATAACCCTGGTTATAGTCCCCCATTTACAAAATGAATGCGACACACAGACACACTCTTTGCCCTTAGGTGACCCCGAAATTGGACTTTTAGGGGTTCAAATGTGCATGGCATAAAACCTATTTTTGGGGCGTTAGGGTTGGCCAAAATATTCCCGAAGGGTACCCCATTTACCTCTGCATAGGGGGGGGTGTAAGACCCCCTCACCCAAACCCCGTAGATTTGCTCAAAATATGTCATGCCAGCATAGGAGTTAATGCCAAACTGCTGTCTGATAAATGCCGTTAACAAGTGCAAAGTCAGCTGCTCAGATGCTGCAGTGTTTTAGCAGGTTGGCACTGATTTGCAAAATATCATAGGTTACGCATGGTGCCAACGTTATAAGGCATTGAAATTGTGCATGTATATTCAAACTAAGCATATTGCTGATCTTGAGGGCACATTATTGCGAACTATACCCATGCTGTTATCATGTATATCGATGTGTGGTATTTGCGCACCATCTTGTATTTCCGATATATTTGTGCTATCAGGCACTCGTCTTATGCTCCAATCCTGCACAAATGTGGCATAGCAATAACCAGGAATCAATGCGAGCTTATCGAACACTGCGGCGGACAAGTGCCACACTTATATGCTGACAACAAACCTCTGCTCCTTATGATTTGGAACCTGACCAAATTACCTTACCTTACTTAAAAATGGTTTGCAAGGATCTCTCGTCGCGGGGACCTGGTCACAACATACTCAGCGGTATCCTGAAACTGATCCAAGACGTAGAGGTGCTGTGGGCCGAAGCCCGACTGTCCACGGAACGGAGCTGTGAGAGCGTTCTCTATGACCTTTGGGACCATGTGAGAAACTCCATTTGCGTCTTTCCACTGAAAGGTCTCCTCCTCTGTCGAGGGTATGGACATTTGGGACATGCCTGAAATTTGTTTGGAGCCAGCCGTCGGACGGTAAGGAAACAGGAAAGTTGGATTGGCTTGTCTCGAATTTTGTCCGGCCTGAGATACGATTTGAGCCAATGAAAATTTGGGACGCGGTAATATCCATGGTAATCGACGGTAATTTAGGAAATTACCATGGTAATTACCAATTACCGCGGTAATTACCGTGGTAATCCTTAAGTATGGTGGGTAAAACAGTTTTGGGGGTCGGTAATTACTGGTAATTACCTGGTAATACTCTTACCAGTAATTACCAAAAAAAATTACTCCGCAGCCTTAAACTTACTTACTTAATCAGCAAAGCGCGAATCCCAACGGGCGCCGCTGTGCCAGGGGACAGTGGCCATTTCAAGCCGTTCGATTGGCATATTGTATTCCTACCCAGTGGGGCCGCTCAGTGGAAATGGGCACCGAAAGGGACCCGAGAACCATTGACTGTGTTCTTTGGAGAGCGAGGGCATAGGTTCTATTATAGCTGGCAGCCTGTTATCGTCATGCCTTCTGGAGCGCTACGCCGCTGGGAGCGCTCGAGGGGCGGTTTAAAAAAAATAAACTTTCGCTGTAATACGGTATGTGCTCGAAAGCTGCACGTAGTAGTGTGGTGTAATAAGTACGACCGCAGTGACGGCTCGAAAATAACAAGTCAGAACAAGTAGCTTTTGCAATAACAGTTGTGATAAAGTCGTGCTGAGATAATAATATAAAAACCAAAATACTCTGTACAAATAACGATATGAAATACCGGAGCTAATGCTGGCTACTCATAAGCTTTTCGGTTTGAGCCACAAACCTTCCTCAGTGAGCTTTGCAGGAACTAAAAAGTCAGTCCCAATGTTGGCTTAGTATGATGCGAAGAACCAAGCTACTGTTGACCATAGTGATAAGATGTACAGTCACAGGCAGTTGGGATACACTCCGATTTCTCTCTAGGCGAGCTGGCAAATAATTTCTCAAGCAGTTATGCCGTCATAGTCAGATAGCCTAGCACCATACAAAACTCAAAAGCAACTGGGTTGTCACCAAGGCAGTGAGCTGGAGAGTCTCAGTCAAATGTCTCACGTAATAAGTTCTAAAAATCTTCCACGCTTTTGTAATACAAAGTGACAAAAGTGTCTTACGTAAAAACTTCTGAAAAACTGCCACGAGTGTGTAAGACAGTTTGAAATTCTCAACATAAAAGAAAGTAAAAGATAGTAGTCCCCATAAAAACTGAACCAAGTCTCACCCAGGACTCACCAACCAGGATCACTACCCCAGTGCACCGGCCCGTAGGCCCCTCATTTTCCACCCCACCAGTGCAGACCCAACACAGCCCCCACTTCACTGCATCACCCACCGCCCTCCGCCGTCCCGCCAGGTGTCTGCCCCATTCCTTCCATAAATCAACACTACATTTTCTCTTCTCCATTGTCACTCACAGCCGAAGACCACACTTCTCCTTTCGTCGTAGGAGACGGCGCCAGAACCCATCAGGAGAGCGGGACACCATCCTCTCGAGTGCCTCAAAGAGCCAACCCTGCGGGTAGCTTTGCCATCGAAGCTCACGGAGAACATCAATCACGGCCGCTGCCTTCAAGCCGTTATTCGAGCAGTGTCTCTCCACCCGGTACAAAGCATTCACGGTACTCGCCATTTTCTGAACTCTACTGCAATCGGAAAAGTATGAGACGAACGGGAAAAAGAGAAGGCTTCCCCGCTTCGTCACACCAGCCTGCACATTTTTAGTGACCATTTTTGTGCTCACGCCGCCAGAGTCAACTGTCAACTGCATCCCGCAGAACACCCAAGTGAGCCCATCGGAGGTCAGTTCAACCGTCATCCCGTCAGGGTAGCACGCCTCAAGATAGCCCGTAAAGATTCTCCTCATCGCTTCCCGCCCCGCAGAGTCTCCGCCACGGTCCCAAGCCACCAAGAGTGTGCAATCGTCCATAAGCCGTGTGCCAAGGATCTTCGCGCCCGATAGCCGCCGGTCCGCCCCCAGAGACATCATCCACTGCATCTCTCCAAAGACACAGACACACTGTGCTAAGCCAGGGCTCGCGCCGCCACCGATCCCGATACCGCTAGTCTGCCGAACCAGAGTGCCAGCCACACAAAGGTACCCATTGTCTAGGATAAAACGAACGCCCGCCAAGATCTGAGCAGGTGTCATTCTTACCGCAACACGTCTGGGTGTACCCGCCTCATACCAATCGACGCCTTTCCTGCCTCTCGTGTTAACGAGCAAACCCGGCCTGTCGCCCATCGCCATTCTCACCACAAATTCTGTCGCCTGCAGGAGAACCGTGTGTTGCAGCATCACGTACATTTCTTTCACGTCGAAGCTTGCCGCCATCACAGTGTCACCCTTGCCGATCGCCGAATTAAACTGCCCGAGCCGACCCGAAATTTCCTGCGTAGCCGCCACGTTAAAGTGTCCACCAAGCTGGCCGATCAAGAAGCACAAGGCCCGCCCCACCCTGTTCTGCAACATCCTGTCAGGTGCATTAAAACATGGCACGACGGGTCGGCGTTTCTCACATAGGGAGGCATCTTTATGCTTCACCATCAGGTAAAGAACACCAAAAGAGCCATCGAGGAAGAACGTCGCCACCTGATCCAGACCCGCCGCCTTATACCGGAGCTTCATTTGCCGAACCACCTCTGCGCTGTCAAACTCAACGAGAGAGTAGTTGCCTCCATCCCGCTCAGCACGAAGCCACTCCTGGTAGACGGAAAGGCAAACCCCGAAGCCGACTGCCACATTCCTGTCAAGGACCCCCCGAGCTAAGCCAGGCATCCCGTTCAGCAGCCTCCAAAATTCTGTCACCGGTGGGATCACTTCCGTCGAGTCCTCTGACTGGTATGCCAACTCCGCATCATGCACCGCCGTCATTAGCTTCCCCCCCAGGCTGTTAAGCAGGAGGCCCGCCGCCACTCCCCCCTTCATCAAAACTCGGAATTGCTCAAGGACCCGCCGCTCCTCCTCGAACGCCCGGACCTGCGGCCTCGCCTGGGCTGCCGCCTGCCAACAGAATTCAACTCCCCAGTCCGCCGAGTATGTCACCCCCGCATCACTCACCGCCGATCCGAACGCTCCTGACACCCGAGCCAACCCCTGCTGTGTCACCGGCCGGTGTTTCGCGGCCGCGCGGTTCTAAATCAGCAGTATGCTCACGTCGAACTTAGCACCGGTTGAGCGATCCTTAAAACCCAAGGCACTCTGCGGCGCAAGAAAAGCGAACTTCTTCTTCTTCAGAATACAAACCAGCTCGACGCCCTCTCTTTCATCCCAGCGTTCCCAATACGGGCACACCAGCACAACACGGCACGGTTTACGAGTAGAACGAGCAGAAAAGAGAGCGTGATCAATACACTTTCGGATATGAGCAA
Source organism: Cymbomonas tetramitiformis (assembly GCA_001247695.2). Classification (NCBI taxonomy): domain Eukaryota; kingdom Viridiplantae; phylum Chlorophyta; class Pyramimonadophyceae; order Pyramimonadales; family Pyramimonadaceae; genus Cymbomonas; species Cymbomonas tetramitiformis. The sequence continues at coordinate 35,236 of LGRX02003535.1, forward strand.
GGGTATAAATCGGGTTTCCCAACGCACAAAGGTGCCAAAGAATACGATAAGAGTTTTCGACTGCGCCAAAGCAAGTGTCCTCAGAATATGGAGTGCAGAAAACTGCGCTGTTAACATTCACGTCAAGAGGTGAAGCGAAAAGTTCATCGAGCAAAGAAAAGCAGAATCGGAGCGCATCCTGTTTCGTATAAGGAGTAATCCAATAGTCTTGTGTGACTAACCTCGCCCACGCCAGTAGTCTCCGCACTGCTGAGTAAAGGTGAGTCATTACAGAAACTTTCGGGTGGCCCATCGCAGTAGAGTATGCGTCTAGCCTCTTTAAAAGAAACACAAATCTGTCCCAAAGTACCTGAACAACCAAGCCAGTAGAGCCACAAATTGCAACGAAAAAAGTGTCCTCAGTCACGTTTTCAACCACAGCGAAGTGAGCTCCATCAACAGTGCATTGCCACGGCAAAAGTTTGCGCAGCGCAGCCATTGACACCGTCTCGAAGTGGCGAAGCTGCCGTAAATAATCGGAAGTACTAGTCAGTAAAAAATCAGAAGTACCCACAGAGTGCCGGGGAGTGTCCTTAAGACTGCGGTTGAGGGCTGCAAACTTCCCATCGAGCTCAGTGGTTCGAAAGCACACGTACCCATTACGTCGAGGCAAGTCAGGATCCAGTCTGTCACAGCGGCACTCAGCATTGTCAACGCAAAGAGACACAGAGGAAAGATTACAAAATATGTCACGTAGCTTCTGCTTTGCAGTTCTTACCACCCTGGTGCGTCGTCGTACAAAAGATCTGGTTGCGCCCTCTGGATACTTCGTGTCCACACACTGAAGGAGAAACTCTCGCATCACTGCTGTGCCCAAACTGTCAGGAAAAGAGACCTTACAGACATATGTCGCTCTAATCACAAAGTCGTGTACTCGATTTGCCACTGCTGACAGAGACGTTCTGATTTTAGAAAGCTGCTGTTTCTCAACTACCGACGCCGCTGCCTGCCACAGGCGCACAATTCTGTCTAGAGTGTACCTCGGTACTCGCTTCCAGGCCTTCGCAGGTCTCCGCACCAGCTGTTTGACCTCTCGCTGCGCCCATAAATCTGACTCACTGATCTCTATGCGCGTAAATCTCAGTCTGGCATTGTCTCGCTTAAGCAGAGGGATAAGCTCGCGCAGTGAACTACGCAAACCGTCTGACTCGCCCCCCACAACCTCCACGCGCGACCGCCCATACTTCAACTTCAGGCAGGTCCAGTCAGTAAAGTTCCACGACCCTGCAGACCACTGTAAGTCCCACGAAGCCTCACAAACTGTCTCGCCTTTCGTCAGTCGTCGAAGTGCAAGGTCCAGCGCGCCACCGTTATAGCCCTGTACCTCAGCGCTTCCATACACCCTCCGCTTCGCAGCTGTCTCTGCGCCCCGTGCTCTGTCGCGCATGCCGCGTCGACCCCCTCGATGTCGTGACTGTCGTGCCAGCTGTCGCGTCCTCCGATAGCGCTCGCGACCCGCTGTCACCCTCCGCCGCCAAACTCCAGCTGTGTTCAAAGTGTCGGTTGGTCGCTGAGTTCGTCTAATAATCAGCTTCTCGTCAGCGTCACAGTCGCTTTTCCCACCATAGGTCTTCAGCGGCAGCATGAAAAACTTGTGCACACCGCGAGCCCGCAGACCCCCATACAGCCGTCTCCCTCCCCGCATAGAAGAGTCCATAGCTGTCTTCAGGTGTTTCAGCATCCTCTCCCGCGGGCCTGACCAAAACTTCCCCACGTAAGTCCGTCGGGATCCCACCGACGCCAACACATATGTCCCGTACCGAACATCACCTGACAACCACCTCCTTAGCTCCCCCGCTCCCAAAACATTCCACCACGGCAAGAATCTCCGCAGCCACCACCTCGGCTGCATACCAGCCCATTCCAAGAAAATCAGTGACCCAAACATTGACAGCCGGACCGCTAGATCCCACTGCTCTCCCCCATCCTCCGTGCACCTGGCGACGACCTCTTCCAGCACCTCCATCACAAGGTATAATAAGTTCTTTACCCTGTAGAGCCGCCGCCGCCAGTTGCCACCCTGTCAGAGTTTTCGAAGATCGAAGTGCCCAGCATTGTGGGCATCAGTCGCAGCAACCAGCACCTCCATTTTTGTCATTTCGTGTGCTGTCTCGGGTTCAATCACGCCGTGTTTGACAAGCTGCAAAGTAAGAGTCCCCCATTTCGCCTTAGTCCTGTAATTCTTAGACATATAGGTCGCATCGACCGGCACAACACCCCTCGCGGGACAGGGTGTCTTCGGTGGTGCTGACGGTTTTTGCACGGGCGTAGGAATCGGGAGAGCTGGAGGTCTCGCTGCTGGCTTTCCGAACGCGGCCGCCATCCCTGCAGCCTGGGCTGCTGTTTCGTCGAGGCCTCTGTTTAAAGCATCCGTGTATGCTTCCTCGCGGGCGCTGAGCATTGCCCTGAACGCCGCCCCCTTCGGATCTGGACTTGTGCCTGTGCTCGCACCCCTCTGGCCGTTGCCACTCTGAGTTGCTTGGGCGCGGGACGCACCCTTCTCCCTCTTGTGTCGCTGGCGGCTCCTACGGCTCCCATCGCTCGTGCCCGTGGTTTCAGACGACTCGCTGTCTGAGCTGGAGCTGGATCTCTTCTTTTTCTTCTTCTTCGAGGACTTCTTCCGCTTCCTGTCCTTTTTCTTCTTTCGGCCGTCATCGCTGCTTCCATCCAGCTTGTCGATTTCGAAGTGGACAGCCTTCCCCTTCGCAACTGTCTCACGAGCGCCCGCCGTCGCTGCACCCGCCAGTACTCCACCCAGTTTCTGCAGGTCGGTGTCCCCCCTCATTGCTGCGATCTCCCTCGCCAAACGCTCTCCGTACTCTTTGTCGCGAACTGCCTCGGCTGTCGCTGCGTTTGACTGAACCAATCGGGTCTCCATTTCCATAATTGTGCCACGTAACTCCACGATTTGTGCCTCGAGTGCTGCCGTTCTTAATTTCTCTTCTTCGTAGTCACGTTTGAACCTCGACACGTATGGCCGATTGGTCATTGGGTCTATAGGAGGACCATTGTTCTGCTGGAATCCTGCCGCATTCTGCTGCGGAATCGGCGGCTGAGGAAGGGGAAGCTGATACTGCATTCCTCCTGTTGGTGCTGGCTGAGTTTGGGTTGGGGTGGTGTATGAATTGTAGGCAGAGAAGCTGCTCGGAGTGTACTGCCCAATCACGTGCTGCGGCTGTTGAATTGGAGGCGCCGCCGCCGCCATAGGTGTAGTTTGCTGGGGCACTGCCTGCGGCGTCACTGGCGTCCCTGGAACTGGTTGTGGTGGTTGAGACATCGTGGTAGTAACTGTAAATTTGAAAAATAGTAAGTGTTGAAAACAATTTGTCCCTCCCGTAAATTGAGAGTTCTCGATCCGGTACCTACAAAGTAGCCCGCTGGATCTTTAAGCAGTCTCGTGGGCGATTGTCAGAAAAACGTCCCTGTGAGTACTGTAGATAAAAAGTTATAAAAAAATAAACTTTCGCTGTAATACGGTATGTGCTCGAAAGCTGCACGTAGTAGTGTGGTGTAATAAGTACGACCGCAGTGACGGCTCGAAAATAACAAGTCAGAACAAGTAGCTTTTGCAATAACAGTTGTGATAAAGTCGTGCTGAGATAATAATATAAAAACCAAAATACTCTGTACAAATAACGATATGAAATACCGGAGCTAATGCTGGCTACTCATAAGCTTTTCGGTTTGAGCCACAAACCTTCCTCAGTGAGCTTTGCAGGAACTAAAAAGTCAGTCCCAATGTTGGCTTAGTATGATGCGAAGAACCAAGCTACTGTTGACCATAGTGATAAGATGTACAGTCACGGGCAGTTGGGATACACTCCGATTTCTCTCTAGGCGAGCTGGCAAATAATTTCTCAAGCAGTTATGCCGTCATAGTCAGATAGCCTAGCACCATACAAAACTCAAAAGCAACTGGGTTGTCACCAAGGCAGTGAGCTGGAGAGTCTCAGTCAAATGTCTCACGTAATAAGTTCTAAAAATCTTCCACGCTTTTGTAATACAAAGTGACAAAAGTGTCTTACGTAAAAACTTCTGAAAAACTGCCACGAGTGTGTAAGACAGTTTGAAATTCTCAACATAAAAGAAAGTAAAAGATAGTAGTCCCCATAAAAACTGAACCAAGTCTCACCCAGGACTCACCAACCAGGATCACTACCCCAGTGCACCGGCCCTCGAGCGGTTTCTGGAAGACGCCACTCGAGCGAAGGAACCAGTAGCGCCGTTTTCATTACCGATCAGTAATGCGCGCTGGAAGTATGCGATTGAGACTGACGAGTATCGCGGAATTCCATACACTGGGCGTAAGGCCATACAATCGACGCCTACGAACAGTGACGATTCAGGTGCTGGCTATGTTTAAATTTTGTACATCTGAACAACGTTCAGATTGATCACAAAGCAGAGATCTCCGTAACTCTAGCTCACTTCAATTCATACTCGTGAAAAGTAATTTTTTACGTGCTACCAACCACAAATCGTGGCACAGATCATACTAGCTAACTATGATCCTCCTGTGTGCCTGCCACCTCAGTCGCGCTGTCGATCGTTCGTGCTTCCACAAATCCCGGCTCGTCCTCCTTGAATACTGCCAGCTTCATAGCATTCTCAGTTGAGCCTCAAGAAATTCCAGGAAAACGTAGCATACTTACTTCATTTGGCGGACTCCAATTCCTTCGTCACCTCACCGTAGCGCATCGCGTTGACGCCAGCCGTCACGTCAAGGGAAGCCGAGAATTGCCGGCGGTGAAGCGGAAAAAATAAAAGACCAACAAAATCACAAGTAGGTAAAAAACGCCACGAATTAATTACCTGCAGTGGAACAACAACACTTCAGTAATTTCAGGAGTACACCGTGCTTCACCACCGGCATGCTCCCGAGACTGCCGAAGTGGACAGCGTTCGTGCTCTTGACGTCCTCGACGCACCAGTCCATACCACCAGATCCAGTCGTACACCCCAGGTCTCCCAAGCACCAGCGCCATCGTCGTCCCACCAGCTGCAGTAAAAAATGCGTCGCGTTCGCTACGTTGTCTAGAGAGTCGAAAGAACGAACGCGCGACACCGCGCACCAAAATGGCAACCCTAACTATCCCCGGCAAACAAGGGCCTGCGCGGCCTCAAAGCACCACCAAACAGAATAAACATCGACAAGCATCGCCAACCGTGTCGCAAGGTAGTATGTACATAAAAATTCCTCTGTGCGTAAATATTCTGCTGGTTCGCCCGGCGTGCCACGCTCCCTTCAATATGCCAACCCACAACTGTAATCTCCAAAAGTGCTTCAAGCCTCTTCCTTCAATCACAGCAACATGAGAGGTACCTCTTTCGAGCCCCTTCTCCTCAATACTCAGCCCCGCGTCGACCACCTCGCAATAGTGGCGCGTTGATGACTGGCAAACAAAGCTATGTTTAAATTTTGTACATCTGAACAACGTGGCATGGAGTTAAGAGAAGCTGCCTGATTCTGATGACGATGAGGACACGGGTGCTACTGACAGTAAGCATGACATTGATACTGCCAGCCCGAAGTGGGAGCATGACACGCCTGGTGAATATGACTCTGACACCGAGGATGACGTCAGTGAGTTCGATGACTTGGTAGCTGACGATGCTGAGGAACAGGCTGAAGCTCGAAGCTTGAAGAGACAGGGACTGCAGCTGATCATGGATGATAAGGGTGAACTTCTCTGGGTGCCAAAGGGCGCATCCCCGACATCACCCGTTCAGTCAGAGGATCAGCCTATCCCCGAGCCGAAGTCTGATGCCATATCTGATGGTGCTCCAGCCCAAGAGGTGAAGACCAAATCTAAGCCGAAGAGTCAACCTATCCTGGAATATGTCAATACCGTTCCTACTCTTACCATGGTTGACAGTGATGACGAATCGGAGTTGCCCCCTCGGAGAAAGAGGGTCAGAGGCAACTAGATTAGTTAGAAAGGTATTAATGTGTAGATTATCTGATTAGGATTTGTATAGGTGGCAGATGATGATATGCCAGCCGCCATAGGACAGATCAATCAGAGATCAAAAAGGGCGCGCCTTGAAAGTATAAGACATGAATTGTAGCCCAGTGGAGGCTGTTCTAGCTTAAAGTAATTATTTGGAAGAGCTGTGTCTCACCCTGTCAACATACTTGTCAATCTTTCCTGCCATAAAGATATTACAATTGCTTTATTGCAGTCTTGTTCAGCCGCAGACGAACTTTTGATCTCACGATCGCCAGACGCTAACGATGACAGTGTCACTGCATTCACATACGTTTACCGCGACGCCACCTACGCGTTATGGCGTGGCATGTTGGGACGCAAAAAGAAAAGCACTGTCACACACATGATCTTATGGTCAGATGGCCTAGTGGAGATCTCTTTTTTTGAGATCGACCGTGACTAGTAACATCACGACTCGCCATTCATACAGGTAACATTATGACTCACCAGTCATACTGATACAGGTATAACGATAAACTTATGAGCTGAAGATGACAACATCATACTCATCGGCATCTTGCCGCAGCTATTATTGGCGATGTAATCCTCCAATCAAATTACGAGCAGCACATCACATACGCTGTCTGGCAGAGTGTGAACTTGATCATCGTTTCTGCAAACTTGGAATGATTGTCACAGGAGCTAGAGCACCTACCAAATAAAGCAGGAGGAGGCACTAAAAATGATGTAGGCAGGCAATACACAGGTTGATACGGGTGAGGCGGAGATCATGTTATACAGAAATAAAGTTTGGACCAGCTGAAAGAGGATCGGCCTTGCGCGGCGTCGATGGTGTATATGCAAATAATTTAGAATTTACGAAACGACTAGCCAGGAACCCTTCATTATGTCTACCGCTTGAGGAGGGAGACTGGCTGAGGGCGTTGGTACAGCAGCAGCAACTATGAATGGGTCACAGCTGATGCCGGGACTGGGGGAGCAGACGAACTATAAATGGAGATGGCATCGAGGTGAATCGTTGTCGAGCAGATTCGATCCAGCGGGCGAACAATGGCCTGGTGCGCGGAGATGTACCATTCTGGCAGGCACCCGGCGTGGGGTCCCGCGCGCATTGACACATGTATACATACTATATCACTCTAAAAATACCACCACATATGTATACATACGTCAAATGTGTGACTTTGGTAATATGCGATGGATGTATATGGCATTTGCAGCACCTGGCGTAGCCAAATTGGAATGTCTGAGACATTTCAGACCACGCAGTGCCTTGTGGACAAATTGATTCATGAAAATTGTATGGTCCGATGATGATGCAAAAACATAAAAAAGACTCCTCTTCCCCTTCAAGGGGATCTTGCATTTGATATCCTCACAGCACAAGCCAAGCCAAGCCAAGCTTGCCGCCAAGCTGCTGCCGCTTGCCAAGCCAAGCCGCCAAGCTGCTGCTGCTGCTGCTGCTGCCGCCGTTGCTGCTGGCCAAGTTGCCAAGCTGCTGCTGCTGCCAAGCTTGCCAAGCAGCAGCAAAAGCAAAGCGGCGGCACGGCGGCACGGCGGCATCGCACGGGCGGCACGGCACGGCGGCGCGCACGGCGCGCGGCGCACAGCGGCACGGCACAGCGGCACGCACACGGCACGGCGCGCAGGCGCGGCGCAGCGCAGCACAGCACAGCAGCACCGCGCAGCACACAGCCACAGCACAGCACACCACTGCATAGACATATGGGGGCTGGAGAGGCGAACGCGGAAGGGGGAGAGCAGGTGGATGGCAATGGAGGACGAGGACGAGGACGAGGACGAGAAGCGGCACGTGGCGGGGCTGTGGGCTGGAAGGAGAAGTGGGTCCGGCTGCTTTCTTTCGCGCTTGCACGGGGGGTTGCAGGGCTGATCATCAGGCGGGCTGTGGGGCGATGTCCGGCCGGAAGTGGGTGGCGCTGGGCTGGCGGAGGGCGTGTGAGAGGAGGCATGGGCCCGGACCTGGATCGGGGGGAGGCGGACCGACGGGAAGGGGCGGAGAGGTTGGCGCTGATGGACAGAGCGTGGGAGGACGCGTTCGAGGAGACAGACTATGCCACGCAGGATGGGTCTGGCGGTGGGACGCAGGAATCTGAGGGAACGCAGCGTAAGCGGTCTGGGCAGGCTTCCGGTGAGGCAGGCGAGGCAGGCGCGATGGCATCGAGGCTTTTGGAGAGCATGGAGGACGTGCGGCGGGAGGTGGAGCATCTGGGCACTGTGGGGGGTCAAGGAGGGGGCACCGCCGAGGCGCGATCTGGAGGGGCGCGGGCAGGCATAGGCGGGCTCAGCCAGGCGGCGTCAAGTGTCGAGGATATCTTGAATGAGTGGGATGACCTTTTGTCGCCGGGCCCGGGGAGTGGGGTCTGGACTCAGGAGCAGAGTGGGGCCTCGCCGGAGCAAGCAATGGCCTTGGCTGAGGGAGGGGTGGCCACCTTGATGGGGGCGAGCAGGCGGGTGGCCGGCCTTCTTGGGGGGGGTTGATGGCATGGGGGGAACTGATGAGGATGACGGGGGAGATGTGGGGAGGTCCGCGGGTGGAGTTGACACACGCCAGGCCCCTCAGAGCCCGGGGGCCCATCCCGGCAGTGATGACCACTTACAACAGGTTGCACGGCAGCATACGGCATCTCATCAGCTTCCGTGCCCACCGGGCGAGGTTGCTGGCCGTGCCGGAACTAACAGTGAGCAGCTGTCGGGAAGGCGACGACCGGGTGGTGAACTATCGGCCACCGGGAGGGCTTGGGACACACAGGCAACTGTGGGGATGGGACCCCAAGTAGGAACAGTGCGGCGTGACAGTTACAGCGCAAGTGTGGAGCGCATTGCTCAAGTTCGCGGCCACCTCGCAAGGCAATCAGCGCAAGGGCTCCAGTCACGGGGAGTTGGTGCTGGGGGTAGAGGGCTACAGGCGCAAGTCGATGGCGGATGCGCAAGTTTGGATGAGGGCAACCCAGTTTATCATTCTCAGCCCCTTGGGACAGCGCTTGGGCATTCTGGCCGTGGCGTGGGTGGGCAAGCTCTCTTGAGACCAGGCTGTAGGGGGCAGCGGGGTGATGTGGGATGTGGGCTTGGTGGTGGAGGGGTGGCTCGATTGGCGGAGGTGAGCCGGCTCCAGAGACACAGCAGCAGTGCGCCGGCAGGACAGCCGCAGAAGGGCTCAGGTGGCCCAGTGAGGCTCAGGGAGCAGAGGGGTGGTCTTGCGCGTGGGCTTGGTGGTGGAGATATGGCTCGCGCAGCTCGGGGGGCAGGGATGAACCGGCTTCAGGCACAAGGTGGCAGTGCGCTGGCGGTGCAGATGCAGAGGGGCTCGGGTGGCTCAGCGAGGCTTAGGGGGTCCCATTCTTCACTAGTGAGCTCCGGAGAATCCGGATGAGTGTCCCGAAGTGTGTGCTGAATCCTTTGATCCCCGGCGTGGGTACATAGTGCAGTCCCCTGTGGCTACGACAGGGTGCCAAAGGAGTCGCAAAGATAAGCATACACACACACGCACAGCACACACACACACAGCACAACACAGCACAACACAGCACACACACCACTGCATAGACATGTGCACACACACACAATCACCGAGCGGGACTGCCGAATTGCACTGATGGGAGCGCACCTTAGGGGTGTCCGAGTTGTTGAAGTCAATACTGAGCTGGTGAATTTGCTGTTTGGGACGAACCAACAAAGATGGTGAAAAGCAATGCTATGCCCCGACGGTATGCCTATCTCGGAAAATGGCATTATTCCTGAGCAAATAGAGTACGGCTGCTTTATAATTAAACGACAAGTAGCTTAGGCACTGTGATTTATGCACATATGTCTTCTCCGTCCAAAGTGAAACCCAAGCTCTTTACAAAGACAGACCTGGGCAAATTACTTAATCAACTCAATCAACTTAATTAACTTAATCAAAGCGCAGTTGTGATTGGCGCACATCCAAGAGATTATGCCACGTCATATATCACTCACAGTCAGATGAGCGAAGCAAAGAAAGAAATCAGAAAACGAAATTTAGAACCGATGCGACTCGACGAGACATTCCATGAAACGAAAACGAATTGTCAACGTCGAACCGCAACGTATCGCAAGTCTGGAGAGTGTCGCCGCAAACAAATCGTCATCAATAATCTGGCATGCATGTTTGCTTGATGACTTACATTACCAACACGATTGATGACGGCCTAGTGGAGATATTGAAATCGACGATTCTAGTATCATAATATTTTAGAAACTATATATCAAACAAAATTTACGCTTGATTCTATGACCAAGTCAATGAGCATTATGTTATCGGCGACTATAAATGTGACTTGTTCATCTAGTAATGACCATTCGGTTGATTAGTTTTCTTTAGATAATTTGATAATAGATTGAGGGACTGTTATAACTCACCATGCCAGTATGTGGTTTCCCACTGCAGTGTCCATATACTTCACTCGAATGTTGTGCCGGCTCGGGATGCATAACATCGTCACCAAATGACAGCTGCCGCTGAACATACTGCCAGTGGAATAAAGTAGGTTGGTCCATCACACCAGATGGAACCTGCAGGTGTTTTGCACTCAAGACTCAGTAATCTCATAACAATACCCAAAGAAATGTGTATTAAATTTGTGTGTGCAAGTATGCTGATGTCGGTGTTGATGCTAATAGTGAAACCCAATGTAATGCAGTGGATGTAAGGTAGTTTGCCTGGGCTCAAAAACATAAAGGTCGGAGGTCTATATCAGAAACGTATACGGTGTTGTGCACGTTTCCCTGCCCGTCTCTACTTGATCTGCACCGACCTGGATTCGACAGCAATCTACATATGTGGACGTAGGTAACTGCTGATTTGACAGCAAGCTACATATGTGGACGTGTTTGACTTATACTAATGGTGAGATCTCTAGTATGTTCTGTCATGGTTGGGTCGTAGGTCACAAGTGCTCACGACAATGCGTCCGCAGTTTTACTATACGGACAACTCAGTGGACACGGCATGTGCCACAGCAGGACGGAGAACGGCAACACCGTTGGGTTTGAGAGATAGACATTGACAACCAAATTGTTTTGTGAGGACTGGCGCGTTGGGGGCAATGGACAAAAACCGCGGCACATTAGTTAGTTTCAGCAGTATTCAAATGGCAGTGGTGAAGCACAATCTACTGTGCAACTGAATTATTGAGTGTCTTGATGTTACTATAGAGCGGAGTTCATTCTAGTTTCTTAGGTGGTGATCTACTGTCAGACTTGACAGGCAAAGGGGTCCCAGGGGGTCAGAACCACCCCCTTAAGCCAAAGGGGCTACTGTCTGGCGCTAAAGTCCTGGGTACCCCTCCCCCCCTCCCTTCTCCCAGGTTGTGGGCGGGTGGGGTAACAAATCTGAGACACTAGTCAGGTCGAAATCTTTACTCTGGGATCTCCACGAGTGTTTAAAGGTCAGAATGATTGCAGCTCATCCAAAAGTGAGCTACAATTCCTAGGAAAACTACTTCTAAGAGTTCTAGTATGGTGGATGTCCAAAAGCCATCCATCAGATTCACTCTCCATTTCCCCCAATGTGTGGAGAGGACTGGGCTCTATTTGGTAGGCCCAGCTACGTGGCCACAACTTTGCCAAGTCGTGACTCCTCATGGCCAGCCCTTCCTTGGGTGGGCATCATCACTGTTGATCCAGTGGTCCCCCTCCCGCTGCATGACTCATCTGCATCTAACCTTGGGCTGTTCTTGCCTCGGGTGTTTGGCCCCAGCTAGAGGCAAAATGAGAAAGTCTTTGACTGAGCGCTCAAGCCTGAGTTCTCAGTCAAACCAAGAGCTTTCTGTCTCATTTTTTTCAGGATCGGATCGGATGCCTCTGTTGCTTGGTGCATGCCAGTCGCTTTGTAGCAAGCTAGAGTGTAATTGAACACCTTTAAAAATCAAATTAGTGTCCTAATTGCGTGTTGCCTTGGTGTTATCATATATTGGCAGAGATTTGTAGATATGCTAACAGCAATTTGAGGATAGCGCAGTAGAGGATATCCTTATTATAGTTGGGCAAATTTAAATAAATGCGCTCGCTTGGCATGTTTGCAGTGAATGTTTGTTTGACAGTCAGCACATATGGGATTCCACACTACCTTGCTGGGAAGTGCTTTGCACCACATGAAAGGTTCCCCACACCCTGGCTAATTCTGGGTAATAATTGTATGGCATTGGCTTACCAAATGCCACTCGGCACTGCGGTGCATGTAGTCCACATGAGCACAGCATTCATCCTCCGAGGTCAGCCAAGCACACACCACTGCACATCACAGAACACAGCGTTCATCCTCCGAGGTCAGCTAAGCACACACCAATGCACAGCACGCAACACAGCAACACCCACCTGTGTTATAACTTGTTTATAACTCAGCTTATAAATGGTTCTCTCTATACGACGGCCTTGTCTGACACCTCCAACCCCTCCATGACCCGAAACATAGATCTATGCAAGTGGGGCTGTGCGTGGGGGTACGACCCCCCCATGACCCGAAACGCAGGTCTATATAAGTGGGGGTCCGACCCCCCCATGCCCTGAAAATGATGTCTCTTAACCTCTTAGCCGGTAACGCTATTTCCTGCCAAAAATGCATGTTTTGTGTGGGAAGCGGGTGTGGTGCTCACATACATAAGCATGCCACGGTGATTATATATGTTTTCGACACCTATCGCAACTACAAATTGAGCTATTGTATGAACATCTATGGCATATATATCGTGAGATATACCGATTATACAAGCAAAACTTCTCCAAATTTTAGCAATCGACTTTACGCAAAAGCGATTCTTGGTCGCCTAAGGTCTCTTAAGCGGTTGCCGTTAGTACGATGCTATCGGCGTTGGCCATGTTTAAACTTTTGTCAGTCATATGTTGAGTTAAATGTGCCTACATCTCGATATACGTGGCCTTTTTACGAAAAAAACATGAAAAAAACATGCGATTCTTCAATGTTTTTCATACTTAAGCAATGTTTTCCATACTTAAGCGATTAGTCTGCGTGTATTTCACATATAAGCGAGGATGTATAGCCCTTAGCACCCATATATCGATATGTGATGGTTGAATGTGGCATACCCTGAACATATATGGTCATGCACATTCATATCAATGTCAAAGTTGTCTAAATCATGCAGATTTGAGCCGATTTCCGTTTCAAAATTAGCTATAAAAAGCATTATTGTCGGTTCAAATTGTTATGAATATGATAAGAGTGTATGTGTATCCCATACAAATCTGCCATGGAGTGATGCATGCATGCTCACTATGCACACATACCCTAGGTTGTATCATGTCTAGAGTTCGTCTAACCCTTTTTGGTGAGCACACGTGCATGCGAAACCAAAAGGACCGCGGGTGGTTTGTTACGATATCGTAACGGCTACCGGCTAAGAGGTTAAGCAGGGTGGGGCGACTGGATGGGCTAGTATAGTGTAAGTGCGCTGGTGCACCTGTACTGAAATCATGATTGTCTATAAGAAGCGCACGTACACCAATAGGCGCAATTTCCTTGCAGGAGGGATCAGTACAGCGCGGCAGGCGCACGTATACTCGCACAAGTGCGCCTGCCGCGCGCTGTACTGAGATTGGCGCACATGTGTGTGCCGCACACCTACACTGTAGCATATGCATGTGCATGTACACACCCACACACAAAGCATACATCCAGCATCCTAAGTTATTGATAGTCTGCCAATATTGTTTTACATTATGCACGGACGAGCGCTTTGTACGCGCGCGCTCTGTTGGTGCCAGAGTGTAATTAAATGAGGTAATGTCACCACGTGAGATTCATAGTATTCACTCTGGCTTGCCACCGCGCATTGTGCGATTTGTACCAAGCAACAGAGACATCCGACAGTTAAATCAGACCGTGATTATCACGACGCGTGACCCGGCGCGATGGAGCATACAAGGCCACACACGAAGCGATTCACAGCGTGAAACACACAGGTATGAGCGAAGGTCGCTATATATTGCATTCAGATCATAGTAGCATGCATCGTGCAACTATTCATACACGCGTCATACATGCCGCGTTATGGACACATGCATGTAGGCAGTTGTTTTGATAATGCGTACCCTTAGAAAATAACGTTTCGAATTCGAACTTGTGTGTGGTTGTCAGGAACGAACCGTTCACCGCGCGTGCGTATATGTTACAGCATGAGCAGTGGACAGTTGGAAGTAGTAGGCACATCGAGGGGGATTATAGTTAAGTTGTATGATCCGTGCCGTTGGGAAACGTGTTTGGTAGCATGTATGTAATTACTATTCTGACAGATGTGAATGATGTGGGCTAGGAACTTGAAATCTCCGTCTTGTTATATGGTTAAGTGAATAACGTTACTGATGATTCTAAAACATAGCACTGTTTGCCAGTATTCTCGTGCCACTATTTCGAGGTGATTGACGTGGCACTTTGTATTGAGGAGAAGGGGCTTTAAAGAGGTACCAGCTCGCGAGTTACTGTGGTTGCATACGCCTAGATGCGTTTGTTGAGACCAGAACTCCTACCATTCAGGATCTGAATCCTGAATCCTGCATAGTGAATCCAGAATCCAGATCCTGGTACTAATCCTGGATCCTGGTGAATCTCCTACAATTCAGACCACTGATCCTGGATTCACCACTTCTGGATGCGTTTGTTGAGACCAGTTGGTGAAACGCTTTCAGAAGTGAACAGTTGGTGGATTGGCATATCGAAGGGAGTGAGGCACGCCGGGCGCGACAACGGAATTTTTTGCGCAGTTTTGCACTTATGAACACGATTGAGCTTTCAATTTGTTACCATTATGTATGGAGACGTTTTGCGGCCGAAGAGGCCGTTGATTTGCTGGGGATGGTTGTTGTAGTTAGGGTTTGAGCTCTTTTCTACTGTTCACTTTCGTTGGTACGTCATTCAACTATCTGGAGGACGTGGCTGCCGTGACGCATTTTTCCCGTTGCTGTTGGAAGACGACGACGCTGAGGCTCAGGAGACTGGGGGTCGACGACTGGGAATGGTGGCAAGGACTGGAGCGTCGAGGGCGCCAAGAGCACAAGCGTCATCAACTTCAGCTACTGGGATTACTGAGGTGTTGTTGTGCTATCGGCAGGTAAAATATCGTGACGTTTAGTTATTTGTGATTTTGTTTGCTGGTTATTTTCCACTTTACCGTCGGCGATCTATAGCTTCCATTGATGTGACGACTGGCGTCAATTTGGAGGACTTGCGGCGAGGTGATGAAGGTAATTAAGGCGGAGAAATGAAAAAAGTTGGCTACGGTTTTATTCGGAAATTTTTGCGGTTTTCGTTGTTTTGGGACTTTTGTGAAGCTGGCAGAGTTTGATGAGGACAACGTGAGCACTGTGGTAACACTAGTGGGAGATGTTTGAACGGCAGTGGACAGTTGGAACCAGTAGGCACATCGAGGGGGATTATAATTACGTTGTATGATCCGTGCCGTTGGGAAACGTGTTTGGTAGCACGTATGTAATTACTATTAACAGATGTAATTGACGTGGGCTAGGAACGTGACATCTCTGTCTTGTTATATGGATAAGTGAATAAAGTTTCTGATGATTTTGAAACATAGCTGGCATATGCTAGCGCATTTTAGCATGAGCCCGCCGCTAGCATATGCTAGCGCGTTTTAGCATGAGCCCGCCTGTGCTAACATCGTTATCATGAGCCCGCCTGTGCTAAGGCAGGTAGCACAGGCAGGCTCATGCTGAATCAGCCGACCCACTCGTGGTATGAGCCCACCGCTGGCCAATGCCAGCGGGGGTTTATTTGCATGAGCCCGCCTGTGCTAACCATGCTAGCACAGGTCCCCCATGGGAGGCTAGGGAGGGTACGTGGGGGTGATTGGAGGTGTTTGTAGATGCTACTGTATGGGTTGCTGAAGGGTTGTGTGGGGGTTTTGAGGATGTAACGAGGGATGTTGTAGTGGTTTAGGGTTTAAAGTTGCGTTTTAGGGTTTTAGGGTATGCATGGGGGTTGGGGTATGGTTTAGGGGTGCCGGGTGTGGTTTGGGGGAAGGGGTTGGCTGGGTGTGGTTTGGGGGTGTCGGGGTGTGAATGGGGGGTATGATTTGAATGGCGTTGGGGTGAGGTCTGGGGGTGTTGGGGGTATGGTTTGGGGCTGTTGCAGGTGGTCTGGGGGTGTTGAGGTGTGGTTTATGTAGTGTTGGGGTATGGTCTGGTGGGTGTTGAGTGTGGTCTGGGGGTGCTGGAAGCATGGTCCTCACCCACACCTCCCAAACCATACCCCCAACACCACACTAAGCCACACCCCCAACACCCCCTGAACCACACCCCAACATCCTCAGAACCATACCCCTAACACTCCTCATGCATACCTCCACCACCCCCAAACCATACCCCCAACACCCCCAAAAAACCACACCTCAACAGCCCCATACCACACCCCAACACCCCCAAACTATACCTCCAACAGCCCCCAAACCATACCGCATCACCCCCCATGCATACCCCTAAAACCCCTACAACATCCCTCGTTACATCCTCAAAACCCCCACACAATCCTTCAGCAACCCATAGCATCTCCAAACACCTCCAATCACCCCGACGTATCCTCCCTAGCCTCCCATGGGGGACCTGTGCTAGCATGGTTAGCACAGGCGGGCTCATGTTTAAAAAACCCCCGCTGGCATTTGCCAGCGGTGGGCTCATACCACGAGGGGGTCGGCTGATTCAGCATGAGCCTGCCTGTGCTACCTGTTTTAGCACAGACGGGCTCGTGCTAACGATTTTAGCACAGGCGGGCTCATGCTAAAATGCGCTAGCATATGCTAGCGGCGGGCTCATGCTGTAACATTTATACTATAATTACTATATACTGGCAATAGCTGCACTGACCACTTACAAACAAGTCGTGGCTTTGAGTATGAGAGGTGTATTGTATCCGCGTTGTCCTGAGCTGAGCTTTGGATGCAGCTGGCTCGTTTACACACACGGATGATACTAGGTTGTATGCATTCATGGGAGAACATATATCGCATAAGCTATTGCTGTCCGCGTCGTCACATTGCATCAAATATTGCAAATGTGTCGTACGCTGCCGTTAAGCCCTCTGTCTTGTCGGGTTAATGTATGTATAATTACCGACTTTATATACAACGTGAGATTATCAGGCTGCTCATGGTAGTTGGCATCCGTGTATAACTACTGAATTGATAGTGTGATCCCCCGTGTGGTGGTTGATATGTCCTGATTTTCTCCCAGCCAGGGCCTGCTTTTGGCGGGTGCTCCCAAATTACGTGTCACTATCCTGACGGTGGCGCGGTAGAAAGTACATGGATACATGTGTGTATTAAACACCCTGAGCCACTGGGAGGCATGCCAGCAGGGTCCGCTTACTCCATAATTCTGGGGCCAACTATTGTTGGGTGATGATCGGTCACATCGTATCATCTTTCCATGCTGCTGTGCATCCGGGTTGGGAATATGTATGAGTTGGTAGTATCTTGTCACGGCCCCGCCCTGCTGCTGATTTGCTTCTCACATCCACTGGTGGCTACTATCCACATTCATGGTCCTGTGACAAGGACCACGCCGTAATGCGTGTTATGATCAACGGGCCACGGTATAGTGGGCGTACTAGCACCTTTTTATGCTATTTGGGTCACATATGAATTATCTATATTGTGGGTTTGCCCCGAATCTCGGACGTATATCATTTTTAGAGCGTGTGAATGCGGAGGATAATTTCCGACTTTTCGGGAAATTTTTTGTGGTCCTATCACAAGGACCACCGAATTTTGACGATTATCTCCTTCGTCAAAGGTTCTAGAAAATTTTGGGGACCCATGTTGTCACGTTCGTGAGTTGCTCTTTCGCTAATGTCCAGCAAACTTTTTCAAATGGGGTCATCTTGGGCTTCAAAATACTGGTTGAAGTAGCATGGGTATAAGAAACTGATAATTTGAGTGTGGTGTTGCTAAACGTCGACATTTTTTGACACTACCCATGCTCAATATCGACATTGTAGCGTGCACGTGCCGTTGCCTATCGCCAATTGGGAAAGAGTGGAGTTAGTTCAAGTGTCAATCTTGCTATATACCAGAGGTGGGTCATATATGATATCGATAAAGCACATTTAAAAATTATTGAAAAGTTGGTCCTTGTGAGAGGACCAGGAGCTGATTTGGTCCTCTCACAAGGATTACCGGATAGTAGCCACTGGGATGATGGTGGGCTGGCTTTTTTCGGCTGATCTCATGCTATTCAGTGTGTATTAAATATCAACTCTGGTTTACCACAATGCACTCATCACGTGTAAAAAACACAGAGGCATCTGGTAGTAGACACGGACTGCGACTTACAGTAGTATGTGACGCTTCTTCCAGTGCGAATGTGGCATACAAGGGTGCATTGGCAATTCACGATAGCGAAGATACACAAATTGATTATGATACCAGATATTCACGATATATATAGTATACCCATCGTATCATATTTATACTGAGATAAATGTAAACACACAGTCTGTGTATGCAGCGACCTTCACTCATACTTACACGTATGTGTGTTTCACGCTGTGAATAACTTCGTGTGTAGCCTTGTATGCCCCGTCGCGCCGAGACACGCGTCGTGATTATCACGGTCTGATTTACCAATCGGATGCCTCTGTTGCTTGGCACGAATCACACAATGCGTGGTGGTAAGCCAGAGTGAATACTACAATAAATGTAAACACACCCGCAATCGTGTAAGGAACGTCGTGTGTCAGCATATGATGGTGTATATTGAGGCGTACCATGATATTATGCAATAGATTTCCTCACCGGCGTTACAATAAATATATGATATACGCTGCAGTCACCGCAATACTTACTATCTTATCACTATTATATGGTATATGGCAGTCTTTCCTGTTATCAGTATGATATACACCAGCAGTCTTGCAAAGTTCACTTTGCTTACAATGGCCCTTATAATCCTGGGTGAAACTTTGGAGTCTACCAGTTCACTTGAATATGTGTGCACAGCGCACACTCGCCATGTATACCTGTATAGACAAGAGAAGAATCATACCGTATGAAAATGGCAGTCCGCACTTTTCATGGAGACCGTCTGACCACCTGGGCACCCCCATTGTGCAGACCACGTTGTTTAAGTGTAGGGCTCTTCATAAAATTCTAGTAGCTCTTTTTACCACTGATATGCATAAGCAACCTTGTTTTACCACAACACATTTACCCCATGTACCAAACACAGCAAGGCATCCAATAGTTCCAATAGTACTGTATGTATTATACACACGGATAAACCACTGATATAAATATACCGCAAACCCGTGCGCAAACACACACTGAAGTGATATGTTCAACGAGAACTGATACATGTGATACTTAATATTGATTATCACTCCAAGAACACCATCACATCACATAGAACTGTACGGACATGATGCCATGTATCACAGGCATCCAGGACCACCCAGATCGTGACAAAACACAACCCTTATCCTGGCGTGGTGGGGCAGACGAGACTTGCAGTATGGAATGCAGCACACGTGTGTCGTGTGACTCACAACACAATCGTTAGCTCACGTCTCACACTGCTGTCTAGTATACACAGAGATGCTGCACCGCGACCTTGCCTGCACAGCAACTAGCTGTCTATATAATAAGTTGTTAATGGTACGTACGCAATTATGCTAATATTGTTATCATGTCAAATCCTAATTACAGTGTGCCATATCTAATGTATGCATAATGGTAAGAAAATGAAGTACATACAAATAGTACTGCATACTAGTATAGTGTGATAGAAATTAGAATTCGTCGCCGCAATTTCACGTTGCGTACATTATTGTACGCATACATTAATCTCAGTGCCATACAACTTCGCATCCGTAAATCGTCATTGCAGCCTTGCATGCCCCGCCCGCGCCGGGTAAAGCATTGCGTATGTATATATGCCGGTGGTATTGCCCGGTGTACATGTAAGTCGCGGTCCGTGTAATATCGGATGCCTCTGTTGCTTGGTGCATTTTTTATTTTTCAAGAAAACTAATAAGTGTAGTTAACGGTAGAAAAATAACTTCTTTCGTTTGATAGTAAAGAATTGGTTTGTTTGAAATTCGTTTGTTATGAAGAAGTCGCTTTGTAGTAAGCCAGAGTGTAATAATTAAAAAAATAGAAATTAGAATGTCACCAAGTGATCACTATACACCTGGCTATCAGATGGCGGTACAACAAACTCTCTATTGCGACAAATACCCCTTGGAACTTACCGATACCAATCACTGGTTCCATATTCATATGAAGTACTATTATAGCATTTTAAGGCGTGCAAATTGAGCTTCTGATCTGATTGTGATAGCTGTGCAAGATCACCAGTGTCGATTGACAGTAGCTGTGTTCCTGCACCCAGATTATTGCCCAAGTTGTTCTTCAGAAATCAGAAATAAATAAATAAGATTTTGCATCAATGGCCACTACCCAGACGTTGCTATCAGTGCAGGACCATAATCATTTGTACTTATTCTATGACACATACCACTCTTTGATGATTCTTTTGAAGCAGCTCTCTGTCGACAAAGGTGGCTGTTCTTGGGTATGTTGCATAATTAAGACTTGAAATAAGTTCACACTTACTTCTTTGCTAAGCCTTTGCAGGATGATTTTCATGCTGCAAGGGATGCTGCAACGTCAGTATGCAGCATATTATATCACTCTAAAAACACCACCACATCGAATACAAATGTATTGACATGACACCATATATTAGAGGCATCCAGGATCACCCAGACCATGACAAACATGACGCTTATCCCGGCGCGGCGGGGTCTGCGAGACTTGTGGAATGCAGCACATCATCTTGTGATTAACATAATCATGATGCATGTGCGAGATGTATCACTGCGTCGTAAAGTGCGCAGCGTGCAGAAACACAATCTTCAGCCTACGTCGCACACCGTAGCGGTAGAATATATACAGGGTCGTCGTATCGCAACCTCAGTATGTCAGTATGCAGCATAGACAGTATCATGAAAAAATGCCAGATTTCAACCATGCTTTACGTTCTTCAGTCTTGCTATACCTCATATGTTTATATTGATGGCCCTGTTTATATGTTTACGACATACTATATATTCCAATTAATGGTGGTGTTGTTGCTATTACTGAGTGCTCACAGTGAAGTAAGGGGGAGAGAGAGCGCGCGCGCAAGTCAAAAGACCACTGAGTTCGAAATTGGCATTTATGTTGTGCATACTAATGATGGTCATGAGATATGTCATCACCATTTTTAGGCTGTGTGAGGCTCATCAGTCATCACAGACCTGGCAAGAATCAAATTCTGGGCATGAACGTATCAACAGAACAGCAGCGTGAGAAGGTGATGTCTTATTAAGGCGCCATATTTTGAGAGAGCCTTCGAGGAAATAGATAGTGCAGTCAACTTGTTGATTATTGAGGCTGGTAGGACCACTGACATTTCCCCAAAATTTTGAACACAACCTCCGGGGGGGGAGGGCAAATCCATTGTCCGGAATTGCCCCCCACCCTCTCCAAAGCAATGTTCGCCCCCCCTAGCTAGATAGAGATTTGAGTCCACACACTGTACACTCAATTTTCGTACAGCTGCTTTGAATGTTTCAGCCATAGTTACCACGACTCCCACGCACGCAGTTGATATTTTTGCTGACGGTGCGTTGTATAGCTTTTTTGGTTAATTCAAACATAAAGCCAAAGTGATCACACAGCATAGCTGTCAATAATCCTCGCTCACTGCATCTTGCTTGTGAAAAGTAACGATTAATGTGTTTACCACCACACTTCATGGCACAAGTCATACGAAATAAGTATGATCTCCCTGTGTGCCTGCCGCCTCAGTGCTGCTGTGTCAGTTGTGTGTGCTTTCGTAATTCCCAGATCAACCTCCTCGAATACCGCCAGCTGCACAGCATTTTCAGTCAAACTTGAGAAATTTCCAGAGAACGTAGCTTATTTACTTCATTTTGGGCTCCAATTCCTTCGTCACCCCGCCGTAGCTCATCGCGTTGACGCCAGCCGTCACGTCAAGGGAAGCCAAGAATTGCCAGCGGTGAAGCGGAATAAATACAAGACCAACAAAAAATCACAAGTAGGTAAACGCCACAAAATAATTACCTGCAGGTGGAACAACAACACCTCAGTAATTTCGGTAGCACACCATGCTTCACCACCGGCATGCTCCCGATATGACAGAAGTGGACGACATTCGTGCTCTTGACGCCCTCGACGCACCACTCCATACCAACAAAACCAGTCGGCGACCCCAAGTCTCCCAAGCACCAGGGTCGGCACCGTCCCACCAGATGTAGCAAAAAGTGCGTCGCATTCGCCACGTCGTCGAGCCAGTCGAAAGAACGAACGCACGACACCGCCCACCAAAGCGGCAACCCTAACTAATACACCATCCCCCAACAAACAAGCAGAATATATCGTTTTACAGCTTGTTATGTGCACGCTAACCTGTTGCGGCGTCTCTGACGGACATACAAAACAACCAATTTGGTGTGTCTGTCGCTCTGGAATGCGTTGAAACATAATGATACGTGATGCTACCTGCTCTGCCCTGTTTTTAGTTTCGCGCCTTTTTGTAGTTTGGTTGAATGCCACAATGAACAAAGTGAACTCGCGGGGCATTGCATATATAAGTCAGAAAGTCACTGCCCTGGCAAGTGACAAGTGGACTTCAGCAGTGTAGAAATATAAATCTAGAGAGGAATCAATAAGGGTTTGTCTAGAAATTGTTGTAAAACCCAAAAACCGACATGTCAAGGTATGGCAAACACGAGGTTAGAAAGTGTTTGGTAAACGTAATTCCTAGATTTTAAGATATGGGCGATTTAAACATTTTCTTAATAATGTTCAAGTATGGGTGAATTGTGAAGTGTATCCAGCATAATTTCCCCGTTGCGCATCCACTTTTGTATGGACAAGTTCCTGCACGTCCACAATGTTCCCGCGGATATGATACGCCAATATAAAAAATTGCGTTTACCGAGCACTTTTTGACCTCGCGTTTGCCATACCTCGATGTGGATCTGCCTGTGAATACCAGAATTGACGTTATCTTATGAATGGCGATATTAAAGTAAACCGAGATCGATCTTTATTAACGATGCTGTAGCAAACTGAAACCGATGGCAAAATTTTAATCCTGAAGATGGTGATTGTAGCAACCCATAAATCTTGACACAATCCGATACTGTTGGTTTAATTTACTCCATGATACCACAGTTTTGGTTTTGCAACTTATGCTGTTGACACTGGGTAATTTACACCACGTTCGTTATTGCCCAATATGTATGCTATGTTTAAAATATCATCAGTAAGTCTCTCCACTTAACCGTTTAACGAGACAGGGATTCCACGTTCTTAGCCCATGCCATTCATGTCTGTCCATAGTAATTCTATACGTGCTACCAATCATGTTTCACAAACGGCACGGATCATACAATCTAACTGTGTCCCCTCTACGTGCCCACTGTTTCCAACTGCCCACTGCCATTCGTACGTCTCCCCACTAGTGTTACCACAATTCTCGCGTCCTTTTCATCGAACTCTGCCAGCTTCACAAAAATCCTCAAAGAAAACCGAAAAAATCTCCGAATAAACCGTAGCCAACTTACTTCATTTCTCCGCCTCGATTGTCTTCGTCACCTCACCGCAAGTCTTCCACATATTGACGCCAGCCGTCACATCAAGGGAAGCTATAGATCGCCGGTAGTGAAGCGGAAAATAACCAGCAAACAAAATCACAAATGAGTAAACGTCACGATGTTTTTACCTGTTGATAGCACAACGACACCTTAGTAATCCCAGAAGTAATTCATGCTTCACCACCGGCATGATTCTGGAATTACTTCAGCCGACGACGTCTTCGCTCTTGACGCTCTCGACGCTCCAGTCCTTGCCACCATGCCCAGTCGTCGACCCCCAGTCTCCCGAGCCCAAGCGTCGTCGTCGTCCCAACAGCAATATAGAAAAATACGTCAAGGCATCCACGTCCTCCAGATAGTTGAATCGACATATCAACGAAAGTGAACAGTAAAAAAACAGCTCAAACCCTAACTACAAAAACCATCCCCAGCAAATCAAGGGCCTGCTCGACCTCCAAACGTCTCTAAACGGAATACCAACAAACTGAAACCTCAATCGTGCTCGCTACTGCAAGATTGCGCAAAACATTCCGTTGTTGCGCCCGGCGTGCCTCACTCCCTTCAATAATGCATTCCTACATACTGCGGTCTCAACGAACGCATCCAGGCGTATGCAACCACAGTAACTCGCGAGCTGGTACCTCTTTCGAGCCCCTTCTCCTCAATACTCAGTGCCGCGTTGACCACCTCGAAATAGTGGCGCGGAAACACTGGCAAACAGTGCTATGTTTAAAATATCATCAGTAAGTTTCTCCACTTAACCGTATAACGAGACAGATATGGCTGACATGGTGTAATATTGTAGTATTCACTCTGGCTTACCACCACACATTGTGCGATTTGTGCCAAGCGCCAGAGGCCTCCAATTGGTAAATCAGACCGTGATAATTACGACACGTGTCCCGGCGCGACGGGGCATACAAGGCTACACACGAAGCGATTCACAGCGTGAAACATACATACGTGCAAGTATGAGTGAAGGTCGCTGCATACACAGACTATATCAGCATGCACCACGTGATTATCCGTACACGCGTGGTAATGCATACTGCGTAACAAACACATGCATGTAGGCAGCTGGCTCAATAACGTGTTTCCTTGGAAAATAACGTCTCAAAGCCGAACTTGTGCTATGTCGTCAGGAACAGATCATTCACCGCGCGTGCGTATATACTCTACTTGCAATATTCTAGCAATAGTCGCACTGACCACTTACAAACAAGTTGTGACTTTGTGTACGATAGGTGTATTGTATGCATATATTAGATGCCTCTAATATATGGTATCATGTCAATACATTTGTATTCGATGTGGTGGTGTTTTTAGAGTGATATAGTATTGTATTCGTGCTGTCCTAAGCTGAACTTTGGATGCAGCTGGCTCGTTTACACACGAGAATGATACTGGCATGGTGTAATATGTTGTTATTTCTTACCAAAGTATTACCAGTGGACAGCCAGCGTGAATATGATAGTTACCAGTGGAATTACCGGTATTGCCAAGCCCAAAAATCCTTTACCCGGTAAAATGCCACCCACATTATCCTGTGTCTGAGATGCATGCTGGCGACCTACGTGATTACATTATTTGAGTACGCGGTCATAACGGAGTATCAGTCATTCAGTATGACCTGTAATATATTACGTATGACATATTACTCACCCTGCAAACTAGTGATTGCTGCTCTCATGATTGTTTACTGATGCGCGCCG
Source organism: Cymbomonas tetramitiformis (assembly GCA_001247695.2). Taxonomy (NCBI): domain Eukaryota; kingdom Viridiplantae; phylum Chlorophyta; class Pyramimonadophyceae; order Pyramimonadales; family Pyramimonadaceae; genus Cymbomonas; species Cymbomonas tetramitiformis. The sequence goes on from LGRX02003535.1 coordinate 60,609, forward strand.
ATACCAGTGGTATCACCCCTCCGAAAAGCGATAACTAGCTCATATTAGCACCAATATGAATATATTTGCACAATTCATAGATATTGATATTCACCATTGGATCGGAATTCTCTTGAACTGACAAAACTCTGCGGTCTCTGAAATATCTATGTTTGCATGCAGCTTGACCATCTGACCCTTGAAAAACCATGAGAGGGAAATATTTCAAGTTTTCACTGCTACACGGAGCAGATGATGGGCCAGTACTTATATCAAATAATTGCATACCAGCTATAGAGCTTGTAGTTTTTGATGCCACCACCGATGACCGCTGGAAGCTAACGACCGTGTGTTCGATCGACTGGATACGATTGTGGGAGGCACTTCTGGGAGCTTCAGCAATTGGCACTGAGGATATGCACTCCGGGCCACGTAAGGTTGTTGCAGTGGTGGCATGAGGCGGAGGCGTCCCATTAGAGGCTTTCATCGGAGAGGACGGCATAAACGAAGCGGCGTGGTGGTAATGTATTCCATGTTCTTCTGGGAAATTCAATGCAGTTTGTCGCGCATCCCTGCAATGATACAGGTATGCTAGAAATATGATTATGGTTGCGTAAGACATTTTTGTAGTATGCATGGTTGCGCCATTTTGAGTCGCAGCGCTCTGAATTAAGTGCTGACCACCTAAGTATATATGTGTGTCTGGCATGTACAACCGCACGTACCAATCATACCTAATAAGTATGCATTTCTTGTATGTGTATGTGTATGTATGTGTATGTATGTGTATGTATGTTCTGAATACACCTTGTTGTGCAGTGATCGGATCGCAATGTATGTGTATGTATGTGTGTGTGTGTGTATGTATGTATGTACGTATGTATGTATATGTTGTGTATACTTCTTAGCGCACCAAGTTCAGGACACTGATTAGCAAAATATGAGCACCCACCAAAGTAAAGGCAGGTCCTGGGAGACAGTCGTGTATGTATGTATGTATGTACATATATATACTTTAGCTTACTTTAACCCCTAAAGGGCGGATGGAATTGTTTTGGTTCTTACGCATGCACATATTTTGCAATAACTTGAGCATTCGACATCCAAAGGAACTTTTGAAAACAGTTCTGGAAATGCGATATCAAGGTGGATCGCATTAACGCTTGTAAAGTATTAGGTATTGGAGTTGTGCGAAGTAACTCTTAATATCACCAGTTCCAAATCTTAAACTTGAAGATACCAAAACAACCCTAATATTGAGCCCAACCCAACATTCACGCGTCGTATCTAATGCACAACAGTACATTAGGGTTGTGTAACGTCGTTAGGGTGATTGTAACGGTACTTAATCATTTAAAATAGAAGGGATATATTTATGATATCCTAAAAACAAGCTTTAATCAACCTTTCTTAATCGTGAACCTTCTATTTGACAATGTCTGGGCAAATTGTTGCATGCGGCTCGTCGAGACATTTTCAGAACTGTGTTAAAAAGTAAATTCGGGATTCTTATGACGTCACAATGTGAATTCGTGAGTGATCCGTCCGTATACGGTACAAACCGCCCTTTAGGGGTTAACTTTTTCTAATAGCTGCCATGCTAATGACATAAGGTCCGTTCAGTGTATCAACATTCTATTTGGAGTTCTGTAAGCATACATCCAGCGTCTCAAGTGTTGGACAGTTTGCCAATTCCACACAATAATTGCAAGGAGGAGTAATTTTTGTACGTGCATTCCGACATCAAGAGGCTTTCTGAGGTGTGCCCACGTATGTCACAGCTTGAGATATTCAGGTCACATCAAATAGTATTCTAGGTAAGACTGTGTGCCAACAAATAGATATTAAGACCGACTATTCCACAGACATATGCAAGTGGGAGCGAGTGAGTGCAAACGTTTTCGAGCAGCCTCAAGCAGTTGCACACGTCCGCGAGTAATCACAAGAAACATGGTTGCTCATACATGGTCGACTACCGTATGCTCAATCGCAAATTGATAGGAGCAAGGCCACCCTCCCCATATTGGGTCAACCATACAGTTGAAGCCTGGTTTTTAATTGGGTGGAAAAGACGATTAGTGTCGATTGCTAGAGCAAAGTGCAACTGGACGTCTACGGATGTCAGCAAGTTTTGGTTATGGAATTAAATGTGGTTGATATATGTTACTGATTTCAAGCAGCATAATTTGTGTAGCAGAAATATCCATAATCAGACACACCGGTTGATTCTTATCCCACAGCAAGGCTCTGGACAGAGAGCCACTGGAATTGATTTTCAGATGCATTCCAGAAGCTCTCTGTCCGTCTGAAAGTTAGTTAAGACTGCATTGTTCAAACTGCAAACGCGACTTGTTGATATATATATATATATTTAGCATAATGGTTAGTTCTGGACCGACGCAACTCATCAGCACAAATCATACATGTGCGCAACATACAAGAAACAAAAGGAAGCATGAGTATGCCTGGATGATCAGATAAATGTGCTTTGTGCTGGCATACCTTCCAGAACTGTGCATGAACTTTATCTTTGTATGATCATATTCTCTTGCAGCTTTATGAATCGTGGCAAAGGATTGATAGCAATTAACAAACAGGGATGCTCCTTTCATGTTTAGCTTTGTGTGGAACAGACCCTTCTTCTTTGGGCTAACCCCCACATAATTACACACTTCATTGTGGCTGTGATCGCGTGCTGCTTACCGAGTAAAATATTTTAAGGCCATACGCAAATCAGGGACCTGCAAAAAAGAAGTTCGCCCGACCCGCTCGCCATTATAAGCACACTCCAATACACAATTGTAAAGTGCAGCGAAAAAGTACCACGACACATTTTGCCTTTGATTTCATCACACCATCGTCAGCAAGTCAACAGTCACAATATATTTGACCCCACCGCATGGTGTGTAGTGTGTGCTTCACAACGACTCAAACACATGTGTTCATTAGTAGGCCAATATCGATCATGCACACATTTTTTAATAGTCGATGGCACCGCATGCATAACGCTCAGTGCATCAATCAGATCGCTTGAAATCGAATTGATCGCCGCAAGTATTCGATCGAGATTTGTTCGCGTGCATTGAGGGCCGCATTGGCCAGACGCATTGCAGCATGCATGCTAGGCACATGGTGGTGGCTTTAACCATCGACAAGCTGCATGCCTTTGTGTCAATACATAACTCTGCAATGCATTCGTGTAACTATCTTGGTTGTGTGATCTGATGATAACGATGCTGAGCTCAGAAATTGTATTGCTTTTAAGATAGTCTCGTAAACTATACAACTGTGATGATAAAATGCTATATATTAATACTGACATGCTACGTTCACATGCGCACATGCACGGAGCGCTGCTAGTGGGGTCAAATTGTGTGCCTGGGGCACTATGCTACACACTCGTGGGTCAGGGCCACTCTGTATGTTAGTTCGTATGTCTTTTTGGGAGAGCTATGTAAAGGTACATATTTCTTTTTATATTATATCACTGGGTCAGTGCCAGATTTAGGTGCACGTCCGAAGACATTTTTCTTAGTTTTTAACAGCCGCCCGAGCTCTTCCCCCATTCCTCCTATACATGCATTTCTATCTCACACATGTCTCATGAGCATACTCGAGCTATCGGATCGCGGATCGATATCGAGTCGGGCCAGCACTCTACGGTACAGAGTCTCTATACTCCCCAAATGCTTAAGGCGTCGTGCCCCCTGGCACAACTCCCCCCCCCTTAGGAGTGATCCATCTCCTGAAATCACTCCATTCTAAGGTACCTAGCTAAGATTCCAATTCTTAAGTATTCTGGTTCCTCTCCCTAGCCACGGTGTCGGCGCTCTCGGCAATGACCACAGTGGCGGCGCTCTCGGTGGTGGCCACGGTGGCGACGCTGTCGATGGTGGCCACGGCGGCGGCGCTGTCGGCAGTGGACGTCACAAGAACACCGTCGCTCTAATTGGTGGCCACATTGGCAGCGCTGTCGATTGTGGCCACAGTGGCGGTGCTGTCGGCAGTGGACGTCAAAACACCGTCGCCCTCAGTGGTGGCCACAGTGGCGGCGCTGTCGATGGTGGCCACGGTGGCGACGCTGTCGGCAGTGGATGTCACGACGCCGTCGCTCTCGGTGGTGGCCACGGTGGCGGCGCTGTCGATGGTGGCCACAATGACGGTGTTGTTGGCAGTGGACGTCACAACGCCGTCGCTCTCTGTGGTGGCCACAGTTGCGTTGCTTTTGATGGTGGTCACAGCGGCGGCGCTGTCGATGGTGGCCACAATGACGGTGTTGTTGGCAGTGGACGTCAAAACACCGTCGCTCTCGGTGGTGGTCACAGCGGCGTCGCTCTCACTCCGCGCGGTGGCGACACGCCTAGAGAGCAAGTCTCCTCGGCGGTGTGTGGCTCCACAACCCCATCGCAGGGTGCGGACGCCCAAAGCGTTGGCCCCTCCGGCCTCGGCGACACCCCCGTGGGTTTGCGCTGCGCTCTGCGCCCGTCGGTGGGGCGGGTGTGTGCGGCGCGGTGCTCCCGTGTCATCAGTACCTCCCCCACAAGTGGGCTCGGAACACCCGGGCGCCATGCGCGCGCTGCTCGCTGCTCCCTTCAACACGCACCGTGTCGCTCGGCGTGTGTGGATGCAGCGGCGCATCACCCCCCCAGTGGCAGCTCTCTGCGTACGAGCAGCTGCCTCTCTCGCCTGCGGTGGCGTCCCACGCGCGGCGGCGCGCTCTCGGCGGCGGCGCGCTTCTGCAGCACCCGGCGCACAGGCGTAGCTGCGGCGCTCGGTGCGCTCGCGCTGATCGAGGACAACCGCTGCCGAGGACTCGGGTGTCCATTTGTGGAGGGCTCAGCGGAACGACAGCGGGGGCGCGAGGGGAGCCGCTGTGGAGGGCTCACACTGCTGCGGCGCTTGGCCACTGGTGCTGCTGGTGCTCAATACATGGACGTAGCTGCCGCGCTTGGCGCTCCGGTGCAGCTGCGGCGCTCGTTGCGCATGCGCACATGCGGGAGAGCCGCTGCCTGGGGCTCGGGTGTCCCGCTACGGAGGGCTCACGCAGCTTCAGCGCCCGGCGCACGGGCGCAGCTGCGGCGCTCGGCGCGCTCGCACTGATCAGGGAGAGCTGCTGCCGAGGGCTCTGGTGCCAAACTGTGGAGGGCTCAGCGGAGCGGCAGCAGGGGTTTGAGGGGAGCCGCTGTGCGCTGCTGCGGCGCTGGGCGCACTGGTGCCATTGCGGCGCTCGGCGCACGGGGGCGACTGCGGTGCTCAGTGCACTTGTGCAGACGTGGAAGAGCCGCTGCGGAGGGCTCAAGGGGAGCCGACGCGGAGGGCTCGCGCTGCTGCGGCGCTGGGCGCACTGGTGCCGCTGCGGCGCGCGTGTACGGGTAGACGCAATGAACTGCGCAGCTGCAGTGCACACAACACTGGCGAAGGTGCATTGGAGCCGGATTCCAATCCTCCCGGGTCGCGGTGCACGTCTGCGTCTCGGAACCGCGTCATGGGCCACGCTTCGGCGGAGGGCTCAGGGCAGCCGCTAGGGGACTCAGACGCCCACTTAGCGTGCATGTATGCAACGTGCATGCTGGTATAAGCCCCCCCCACCATGTCCCATAGTCCCAATAGTCCCAGTCGCCGGCCACCTCTGCGTCCCAGAACCGCCTCATGGGCTGCCCGCCCCCACAAAACCGGAAGCTCCTGCGACCAGTCCTCAAAATCCTACCAAAACGGAGCCCTACGCACGGCAGGGCGACACCGGGTGCTCCCTAAGGCCAGTGCCTTCAAACAGTGGCCCCCCGGGTTAGCCGGCGTGGCTTCCTCATAGTGCCTCGAACGAGCAACATAGACCACAACCGGCGGGACGCCAAAATCGGCGAACGCCGTTCACGGGCCGACGGCGTCCGGAGAGGCACCCAAATAAAACGTTTGTTGTCTCATCATCCTACTCCAAATATCATCCTATTCTAAACCAAAAAAAACAACGCAAACACACAAAAGTAGAATCAATCACTACACTACAAACGCATACAACAACATCTAAAAGCAAACATCAAGAACAAAAGGAAAGCGCACAAACAGATCTTACCGACTGAACATCCTTCGCAACACGATACACAAACATCCAACTGCAAATACGCACTACAAGCGAAACAAGTGAATTCCAACACTACAACTGATAAAACGGAGAAGGAAGAAGGGGATAAAAGGAAAAACACTTAGGGCAACTCAGCAAACGCAACATCTACACGCATCTTAAGCGACAACACGACCTGACGTAAGGGAGCGCGAAAGCTGAACATCCCATCCCACAAGGCCTCCTGCAAGGCGCCCGTAGCAACGGGCTAACGCTTGCCAACGGCTGACGTTCAAGTCAAAAACAAAATACGAAACACGAGCGAAAAACGCGAAACAGCAAGGACATCTTACATCTTACATCTAAAACGCAGGAGGCCAAAAAATATGAGGGAACCACGCAAGGCTGTATCGCGACGCCGACTACCCAAGTACGTTAAGTCCAAGTAGTCCACCTCGTCAATAAAGGGGCAAGCAAGGCGCAAGCCAATATCAGAATTAACGCGGAAGCGATACCCCACAACCCGACAGGCCCACATCTACCGAAACCTACGCAAGGAACATAGATCTCTACGCCTGGAATACCAATTGTGCCTGAGGCACTATGCTACACACTCGTGGGTCAGGGCCACTCTGTATGTTATTTCGTATGTCTTTTTGGGAGAGCTATGTAAAGGTACATATTTCTTTTTATATTATATCACTGGGTCAGTGCCAGATTTAGGTGCACGTCCGAAGACATTTTTCTTAGTTTTTAACAGCCGCCCGAGCTCTTCCCCCATTCCTCCTATACATGCATTTCTATCTCACACATGTCTCATGAGCATACTCGAGCTATCGGATCGCGGATCGATATCGATTCGGGCCAGCACTCTACGGTACAGAGTCTCTATACTCCCCAAATGCTTAACTCCCATGCAGTTATCTCACGCTTAAACGACAGTTAAATCGATCGATTTACCCCCCCACAAACGCCAATTTGGACCCCTTAGACACCCCCTATCAAGGCATTTGATAGCTCAAAATGTGCCTAACGATGCCAAACAGAACTTGGTTGCAAGCACGAACACGTATGTCTTCATATGCACCTTAACAAGCAACGGTCTAGCCGACCATGCCCTAGAAATTCCAAATGCCATAACAGCATAGGATGAGTTAAGGCGTCGTGCCCCCTGGCACAAATTGCACTCTGATGAACGCCGCATCTGATATTGAGGTAGCATCATAATAGCTAGTCCCATACATGATAAAAAATACTACGCGTATACATACATATTTACCGTCTTGTAGTGATCAAGGTCACGTTGTTCGGCTTGAGATAACATTCCAAAGTTAGGGCCACAAGGATTTCCATGAATGATGTAATACGCTCTGCACCACACAGCCATGATGAATATATGCGTCATCATAGTAATTACAATTTTAATGTAACAATCGTCCTGAAATTTGACATCAAAGATACCGTTACGATGCCAAGACGAATCAAATTGTAATACGGGAACATAACAGATTGTAAGGAGAAGAGAATCGGGAGGCGATGATAATACCGTTGAAATATATCATCATCCATTACTATTGCTCAGGTTATGTTGCAATTTTGCAATGTGTGGCGCCAAAATTATCAACCCTGCTTAAATTACTGCTGTATACTCCAACTAATACATGCGTAGATAGGCATAACACAAGGTACAGTGACACAGTGATGCGTGTGAAATAAGTGAAGAAGAAAAAATCTGTGATGAAATATGAGTAAAACGTAAGCACGTGCCTCGCGCGCACCCGCACATACATGATTATATTTGAGTATGACACATCATAGAATGTGGGATTGTGTGTGGATATACTTGGTACATATAAATTATGTATGTGTAACACATATATGATGAAGTGATATATATATATATGGAACACAGTACCCCCCCTCATGCACACTTATTTATTATTACATCTTATATCATATATACAATTGACACGTGTCTATGTATTCATGGCGTTAGCATCGCCGAGGCGTCGAAATCCATGCAAAATAGGGGAAATAGTGGTGATCACGTACACCGACTGCAGCTTGGGCTCTCCTCTGAACTATGTGTATTCGTCCCGAGTATCACCGTGATCTCTTTCCGTCATGCAAGATTCCTAAGCTAGCGTGAGTTAGACGCCGCCCTTGTCTCATCCCACTGCGACGTTCATAGCTAGGATTCGTGTGTGGCATCTTGTGGCGGCCTTCCTATGAGTGTCCACGCGTTATTCATACATAAAGTATGTCCACGCATGTATGGCTATCTCTTCTAGGCTATTGATGACGGGCTAGCTTCGGTTAGGGTGTTGTGATTCGTAATATCGATGTGATTGTCCAGGGCTGTGTCCTGCTACACAGTCAGTCTCGAATGCAACACCGATCGGTGTGCGTACAGCGTCCGGGCAAACAAAAAACTGACAATGCGCGATGTGTATGCTCTTCAGCCATCGACAAACACCCGAACCGACTCGCGAACGCACACTCGCGCGACACACCCAACACACGCGCGCGTCGTACACACTAATATCAGCTCAGGGTGTATAATAAGCTTATCGTCAGCAGACTTGACGCATGCATACATATCATTTCATCGGCGCATGCGCACGAAACTGCTGCGCATATCGAGGCGGGCGTCGTCAATGCCCGATAGTTTTATTATTTACCATCAACCCGCCTACTGTACGAGATGAACCAGGCGGCGTAGCAACAAACAAATCCATGCAACGTGTGCAGCGCCTTGGTAACCAGCGCCCCATGACATACGTATGCCATTCTGATAAAGAATCTGGTAATAAGACCATGCATTACTACTTTGCCAAACATACCTATGTATCCATCAACAGCACGATACGAACTTGGGGGGCATGATGAATGATATTGATTGACAAACCGAGAAGTATATCAAGTCTCGATAGCCCGACAATTAAACGATTGTTCTTCACTGCTTGCCGGTCTCCGTCGGGATGAGACATATCGATACTGTTCTGATTGAGACGCATTGTGCCCTCGTGATCCCGTTTTGCCATGGTGATACTGATATAATGATAATGATAACGAGCGAGGTGTACATCCACGATATGCCATTCGTCTGCATCAGTACAGACGCGATGGCACGGATAATTATATGATCACTATATCATCATGCAAAAACACCATGTCGCACCTGTCGTACATCTTGGCGGCTTCAGCTCGATCGGAAAGTGTGCACACAGTTTTATTGTTAACCCGAGCCCGCCATCTTTCATGACCATTATTACGGGTAACCCCCACAAAGTTCCGCTGCATTATCCTCACGATCTGAGATCCCGATTCGTTATTCGATTTCATCAAATAAATGAAAGGTTAATTGAATGAGCGCGGATAACCATGCTGTGGAACTTTGTCGTAAAAATGATGCATGCAATCAGTACGCAACACGGATATAGCTATATCAATCGACGTCTCGTAACTCGAAATCGCAAGCATAAAGCACGCCATTCTCCCGCAACATGTATGCATCCATATTCGCCGACCGAATATCTGATAATTGCATAGTGTAAACCCCTGACATTAGGATCATAAACGCTGCTCGCATGCGTGCGCTCCCAGCCGACGCACCGAAGGTGTCAACATCATTATCGCACCGAAAGTAAATATATTGCTCCCTTCAGAAAATGGAGAGAAAGAAAGCACACAAATCTCTCCATCCTTTAAATCATATAACATACATAAACAAATAAATAAATAAGTAAAATAAGTAGATGAATAAATAAATAAGACAACCTTTTCAGGTTGTGTGGCTTTGTTAGGGAGCCTAGCCCTCATTAGTTGCCTGCGGCGCGCCCCCAACTCCGGTGAATGCAAATCGATCAAGGTCCCGTTTTGATCCCTCGCGTGCGCGTCATTTCAAACGATGCGGTGCTACCTTTGCTTTTGCCTGCATGATCCGAGAATATATCTACCCCCTAATGATTGGCCTTGGCCACTTGTATTTTACACTAAATCGCTAATGGCTGGTCGTGGCAACACGTGTGTCACACCTACTCCCTAATACCTGGCCTCGGCCGCCTGTATGGCATACTTAACCCTTAACGACTGGCCTTGGTCACTTGTGTGTTACACTTAACCCCTGATGACTGGTGGTGCCGTCTTTTTACTAAATGTACTTGCCACTTGTAACCTGGGGATGCGCAGGAGGGTGCGGAAGATGTCGTCCCGATTCCACCCTCCTCGGGTCCCTACCAGCTTCTGGACGACGATGAGGCCGGAGCCCCTCAACCCCTGCCGGGTGCAGAGTGGGGGGGCATAGGGGGTGACTCCTTGTCGCGAAGGAGGGGCGAGAGTCAGCTTTCCCCCGAGCAGTCGCAGGCGGAGAGCGTAGAGGTGGCAGGGATGGAGGGGTGCGAGTCCACGATGTTCATGCGCGGCCTGGTGGAGCTATGCGTGGCCATGGGCACTGTGGAGATATTGGAAAGCACCGACAAGAGCAACGACTATGGCCAGTACACTCCCTTTCTAGGTGCGCACCATGCTCTGTGCCCATGATTGGCTGGAAGAGCACTCGATCACTTTGACTCGACTACTGGCGCTGTGGGCGCCGCTCCGCGGTTGAGGAGGCGCAGCGCAGCTCACAGCTTTCCTTCGCATTTGGTTTGTGACGCTAAGGAGCTCCAAACTGTGCGGCACCTCGGAACTCCGTGTGACGATGTCCAATCAGAGATGGGCAGCACACAGGGCATGAGGTGCAGCATTTGCATCTGCTGGGAGCGCAGGCAGACCGGCGCAAGTCTGCCTCAAAGCAGAATGCATGTGCCCCAAAGGGTTTTGCATCATGGCACGATGTGTTTGTGCGTCAGTCGCCCATCTGCTGTATCTCAACCAATTTGAGTAAGTAGTTCCTGGCTCGGCCGTGTCACGAAGTCCGAGTCAAGCAGACATGGCAGCATCAAAGAAACACACTGTGTGAAACGCTCGGCGCTTGCTTCATGCCAAAATGTGGCCTGCCGTGGAGCTGGAAGGTTCGTGTCAATCCTTGACTGCCCTCCGCGTCATCACGAGCGGTTGCGTCAAGAGAAGCCGTGGAATCGACGGTGGTGATGCAGTGGAACGAAGATGGATGGCAAATCAAAGGTCGTAAGCGAGTGACAGCCTCGTCGTGGTCATCTTTTATGTGTCTTGGGCGCAGGCTCTGCATTATCGCTGCTCACATCTCTGGCAATAATCTCAGGCATTCGGTCACATGTAGTGTCAGTAACCAGCATGCCTCTCTATGTGAGATGCGAAGCTCCCTGCAAACTGACCACGATCTGTCTTGTGTCTTTTGATTGGTCCTGCATGTCCACCTAAGCTGGATCAACGTCTTTTTATTAGTCTTCCATGTCCACCTAAGCTAGATCGACCTCTTCTGTCTTTTGATTGGTCCTTCATGTCCACCTAAGCTGGATCGACGTCTTCCAGCGGTGATTCCAGAACATGCCACACCTCACTCACCATCACCTGAAATTCAGCCTATATATCACCTGCAATTCGGCCTATATATCACCTGAAAACCAGCCTATATATCACCTGAATATCGCCACATTCTACTGTGGGAGGCTTGCGTCGCACTGTGTTGAAGGCGAACTTTTATTACTGTCTTTTTCTTGGAGCGGTTGGGGGGAAGAAAGTCGATCGACGGCGTGGTTCTCGATAGCCGTAGGCACGGGGGCCTGCAAAATCTGATCGACTGTTCTGGCTCGGAGTTGGGCATACTGTTCTTGCGTAATAAGTCCTTCATTTTTATCTTGCTGTAATAACCTCAGCGCGTTCCTAACTTCGGTGTCCATGACTGGTTGGGGGAAGTCAACTGTCCTACAGTACTCAAGGTGTGTGCTTCATGCATTATTTTTGAGAGAGCTTTCAAGAGGTCAAATTTCGAATTTGGGAGGTTTCTGCCTCGACCGGTCGATCGCAGTGGCACTATGAAGGTATGATAGAATCCACGATGCTAAGAATATTGGCACCGCCAGGTGGCGTATCGTCGATTTGATCGATGGCCAATCCTTAAGAATAATTTGGACGAAATGACTAAATCGCCTAAGAATATCTGGACCGAACGGAAATTTGTGACATTCTTATGTGCCGATCATTACTGTATCAACCTTGACAGGGTTAGCCGACGTCTGCGAGCATATGTAGATTATCGAATACTGCGAACGAACGTTTGATGTTTGATGATGGGCGGAAATGAAAGGTAATAACCCCCTCTACCACTTCCGCAACTCATATGGGTGATGTTATGTGATGCAGGGGACCGCTTTTGACGTCCGAGTTGGGGTTTGCTCGTAGGGTTCGATAGAAACCGACATCTGCGAGCATATGCAGATTCTCGAATACTGCGAACGGACGTTCGATGATGGGCGGAAATGAAAGGTAATAACCCCCTCTACCACTTCCGCAACTCATATGGGTGATGTTCTGTGATGCAGGGGACCGCTTTTGACGTCCGAGTTGGGGTTTGCTCGTAGGGTTCGCTAGAAACCGACATCTGCGAGCATATGCAGATTATCAAATACTGCGAACGGACGTTCGATGATGGGCGGAAATGAAAGGTAATGGCCTCCTCTACCACTTCCGTAACTCATACGGGTGATGTTCTGTGATGTAGTGGACCGTTTTTGACGTCCCGGTCGAGGTTTTCTCGCAGGGTTCGCTAGAAACCGACGTCTGCGAGCATATGCAAATTCTGGAATACTGCGAACGGACGTTCGATGATGGGCGGAAATGAAAGGTAATAACCCACTCTACCACTTCCGCAACTCATACGGGTGATGTTCTATGATGTAGGGGACCGTTTTTGCCGTCCGAGTTGGGGTTGGCTCGTAGGGCTCGCTAGAAACCGACATCTGCGAGCATATCCAGATTCCGGAATACTGCGAAAGGACGTTCGATGATGGGCGGGAATGAAAGGTAATAACCCCCTCTACCACTTCCGCAGCTCATATGGGCGACGTTCTGTGATGTAGGGGACCGTTTTTGACGTCCGAGTTGGGGTTTGCTCGTAGGGTTCGCTAGAAACCTCGAACTTAGAGCATATGTAGAAGGGAGCGTGTGGCCCAGGAGAAAAGGGCGGAGGTCGAGGCGCACAAGCGAGCACGTTTGCAGGGACTTGCAGGGACGGAGTTAAGCGTTGCAGGAGGACCCTTGTCTCAAAACGTGGCACCTGGCGCGGCACCGGAGATTGTACCTAGTGCGTTTTCGACCGTAGATACCAAGTCAGTTGCTATTGGTATAGCGTTGGGTGATATCACCAACACGATTTAGTTTGTTAGAGCAAAGGTAGCTTAGACATATGTGTTGTGTTGTCTCTCCAAGTATTGTAAATAGATAAGCGATATGAATATTTTGTCATAAGTTTCTGATAGCTAGAGCTACATAGAAATACTATACCATGCCTTCACTCCACTGGTCATGCCAACGTTTTTCAGGATTAACGCTCTACATTGTTGAATTGTACCTATATTGCTGAATTGTAGTTATATGAATACAATGCTGAAACATAGCGATACCATACCGCGACTTCACACCACCGGTCATGACTCCGTTTTTCATGATTAAGGCTCTACATAAGGTATTCACACCCGAGAATGACCTAATTTCCGCCATGAATTTGGAAGTATTCCGGACATAATTGGCGCACACCTATACATGATATACTGCGTCTAGCATGTATCTAGAGGCATCCTACACGTGGTCATGATCAAGGTTGTCACTCAGACAAAATCTGATTATCAGACGATCGGATCAGATCAGATTATCAGATGCTTAGTAGTGATGTATCAGAGAATCAAACGATCAGATCAGACGATCAGACAATCAGATCAGCCAATCAGGCTGATTATCAGGCTGATTATCAGACGATCAGACTGATTTCAGATCTGATTTACAACCTTGGTCATGATTGTATATGGCCATTTGGGCCGCCTCAATACACGCATACCCAAATTGTTTTCTCAGTTAATTGTTTATATATGTATACGTGAGACTCTCAGTGCATGCATGTAACACCATCAACAGGGTGGGAATGGCATAATTTTCGATAACATGGATCTCTTATTATGGTCGCATGACAAAAACTAGTTCCCTTCAGGGTATATTACTTACCGTGGCGGGCCGGCCCGGGGCCGTAGCTCACCACTCCGGGTCGCATGCGGGCCGATGGAATATATGGATGCGGGCCGTGACGTTTGATATGAAAATACCCCAATTTATGCAAAAATATGCGATTTTTACAATATCGCCATACTTAAAATTAAAATTTCGCGCACGCGGCGGGCAATTTTGGAGATTGGCCTTATTGGCCGAAAGCGGGCCAGTGGATTTGCTGATTGCGGGCCGTAAAGAAAATAATAAGCAATACACCATTGGTTCCCTTTGCCATTTGAATTGTTAGAAATAAGCGAGTATCAAAAGAGTTCTTGATCTTTTTGTCTATTGCTCCAAACTGCAAATTTGCTTTTGTCGTTTCTCAGAAAGATTTCTCTTGTAAATTTGCGACTTTCAAGGCCAATGACACGAAACGTAAAGCACGAATCCAAAAAGTAACACATGGGTATACCTTCGAACACATGTCTTAAACACTTAAAAGGCGAATTGGCTTATTCCGCATTTTAATAAGCTTTTTTGCATAATAACCATCACGTTATTGACATTACTCTCACGTGCGGCACTTGTGTGCGACCCATGGCACATCCCAATCATCTAGACACATCCCCCGACCCATTCCAAGGTCTCACGCACCTCAGATCACGAAATATCGCCGATGATAGATGCCCCAAAAGCTCTGGAACTTCTCTGATCGTCACTGCTCATTTTAACCGCATGCGGCACCATGCACAAAAATTTAATGAGAGATGTGATGTATGTATTGGATATATGTGGAAGCGTTGTTGATACGCTCCAACGTTCAAAAAGAAAAAATGCATTCGGCAAAGTAAACCGCGAGTTATAGTTGTTTTGGTGCACCTTTACCCACTGCTAAAAGTCAATCAACTATTGAGTATTTTAATTCGCCTTTTAAGGAACCCTGAATTTTTTAGGCCATTTGAACGAC
The DNA here is from genome assembly GCA_001247695.2 of Cymbomonas tetramitiformis. NCBI lineage: Eukaryota > Viridiplantae > Chlorophyta > Pyramimonadophyceae > Pyramimonadales > Pyramimonadaceae > Cymbomonas > Cymbomonas tetramitiformis. Next base: position 75,734 of record LGRX02003535.1, read on the forward strand.
CTTTTTACCGGGCCTGACATAAAAGTCCAGAGCCTTCGGATCATATGACAATTACAAACCCTAAGTTATAAACTCTAAATTTGGCCGATTCGAAGCCTCTGCCCCAGAGTAGCCTTTAGGCAGGCAAATTTCTGATGGTGAACTTGAGACTTCGATCGCGATCTGCTCGCGATATCGAAAAACCCAGACCCTCCTGGCGTGGGTACATCCCTACTCTTGTCCCCAGAGCTTATGGACGAAAATAAACATTTAGGGTTTGTAACTCTGTGGGGTCCATAAGTTTCTCCGAGCCTCTTCGATCAACTGTAACGTCGACCCTCGCGTGTCGCAGGCCGCGCAGCGGCCGCGCTCGGAGAAACTCTGGGAACAAGAGTAGGTACATCCCCATGTACCACCGGGTAGTGGACATCTGTCACTCAAATTTCATGAGGCCCCGTAACGCTTTCCAACTCCGCCACTCCGTTAGGAATGGGTTGAAGCTTTTGTATGCGCGTATGATATCCATATCCATGATGACATTTCGTGTAGTATCTCCGTGATTAGAATCTCTCATGGACAAATGTGATGTTTGCAGTGCACGAGGCTACCTGCTTGTGTGTAGCCGATGCAAACGAAGGCAGTATTGCAACCAGACTTGTCAGGTGCGAGGCGCTCCCGCACTTCAGGCTTGTGTTAGGCGCATATCCGGATAGGATAATAAACGGCTTGGTATGTCACATAGCTACTTTAACTGTCATTCATGTAGGGCTTGGCGGCTGCTGCAATTACTATCGCCCACCACTCCTGCTACGATCGTTGTTGCCTGGGTCAGATCTCTGCTTGCACAGTGTTATGGGGCTTCATACGAGGAGCCCTTACAGCAGGTGTTTGCTCGATGCCACTCCCCTACTGTGTCTTCAGATAAAGGACTGGCCAAATCATCGACTCGCGTGTCACACTTGGGTTTCGGAGACACCTCAGGTATCCTTTCAAGCTCTCATTTTGCTTCCACGAGGCCGCATCAGTGTCGCTATGCCAGGTTACGCATCGACTTGAAGCTTGCGCTATGTTAATTGACACTTCCGAGATACTTCATACATATTCAACTAATTCACTATCGAATTTAGTGTTGCGAGTGAGGACCGACCCTAAAGGCTACGCAGCAGGCAAACTGGAGCGCTTGAGGGGGTAGCCGGTCAGCACCGTCGCCAAGAACAGAGCCAACCGTTGAACCCTCTGCGAACTTTCTTATTTTCCGTGGGCGTGGGCGGGATCGCTGACTCGTCTGCGTTCTATATCGCACCGGGGAAACGTTTCATGCTTTCTTCTGAGGGAGGTCGGAGGTTGAGCTCAGATGTGCTTATACCGCGCTGAAGACGCCTTATCTTTCCGAATCGTACATATATACCTATATATATATATATATATACGTACCTGTATATACAGGAGGACACGCTTACCACTTGGATGGGTTGTAAAGCGTGTAGAATATCTTACGAAGGACCTGGGTTGGCAGGATGGGATGATTCCAGCAACAGGGAACGAGTCACAATCTTCTTCGAAAAGCCTGGCTTCCTCGAAAACTTCGTCCGGGTGCGGAGAAAGCAACCCAGCTCTATCGGCAGACGCGCGCGCTTCAAACTCTCAGCGAGTGTCGGTGCAGGGAGACCACCCCCAGGTGTCTGGGCCGAGCCGTATAATCCAGCCTCACGCTTCAGGTGAGCTGCAAAGGAACGAGCAAGCTAGCTCACAATGCGTTCAGACTCCTATCTTGTCGCCCCGTTTCAAAGCAGTATAAGTATAGGAAGTATAAATATAGGAATGGATGGAGTTTCTCCTGGCACTCGACAGGGTGTTTCAAAAGTAATATTTCACAGCCAAGGCCGTTCGCCTTTGCATGGAATGTGAACGCGCGACAGGAACGCAAACAAACCCAATGTCTTACAAAAACTTAACTTCAGTCACAGCATCGGAGACTTGCAGTTATATCCAGTGATGAGCAGCAATATTGTCCAAAATGTAAGAGCAACGAGATGGAATGTGATGGCATGGGCCGATGCTTGGCAGGTGCCCAGCCCGTCGACCATTGTCTGTCGAAGGCTGCTGCAAAGGGCAAGAGGGCCGGCTTTTTGGCTGGCACAGGAGAGCCCTCGCGCGATGGGCCCCTCACAAGCAGCATGCCAAATTCGCGACCGGCACTTCGTGGGGAAACAGGTGACGTCTTAGCAAACATAAAATCCAGGCTCAGCGTGGATGCCTCTCAAACGAGTATGACCTTTACTATACAAGCTTGAATTCTTACGAGGATTGCAAGCCTGGACATTCTCAGAATCGGAGGTCGCATCGAGGCGATTTTTCAGTCTTAAAGATCTTATGTTGCGTTTGCAGGGAATGCACAATCAGAGGATGAACTGGCTCCAAGCATGGAGCATCTGGAAGCTTACATGCGACACCTCTGCGCCATTCAGGTCGCCCTTGCCGTGCAAACTACTGCCTTTGTCTCCTCCTCTCGGCAGTTGTCACCTCGAAGTGGGTGCCCGTTGATGCCAGCTGCCAAATGCCAGCCTGCGGATGCATCAAGACTCTCGCCTTGAGCCTGGGAGTGCATATGTGCAAGGGGTCCATGATAAACGTGCCGATGTAGGAGGCTGCTAGTGCACAGTCTGTCAAGCAAGCTTTAATAACCAGCAAACCTGTGGCATAAACACACGCAGGTGCGAAATTCGGGGTTGACTGAGTGGAGTATAAGCGCCAGGTCCCAAAAATGATGCTACGATGGTGTGGCCATTCAAAACGGGTTGAGGCGTACTGTCGAGGTGTTCATGCTGCAGTATTCACGGGCAACACCGTCATCGAGGTGCATCCCCTTGAAACGTCACCTTGAGGCCTATTCGCCCTTGCAGGCATACCTTCACGTCCGCCGGCGCTTTTGTCCTCGAGGCGTGCTCATGACATAACCGTTGTATGAACCCCTTCACATCCGCGGGCAATCTTGCCCTTGTGCTCATTTCATCGCCGCCGTATGCACCCCTTCACATCCACGGGCACTCTTGCCCTTGTGCTCATGTCATCGCCGGCGTATGCACCCCTTCACATCCACGGGCACTCTTGCCCGTGGGCTCATGTCATCGCCGCCGTATGCGCCCCTTCACAGCCGCGGGCACTCTTG
>LGRX02003536.1:0-35962 GCA_001247695.2 Cymbomonas tetramitiformis
ATCCTGGAAATTCTGCGACGTCGAGTATGCGGCTTGGAGGTCGACGATGAATCAATCTCGACCGATGACGAGGTAGCACTACCTCATACCTACCAAGCGTGCCTGCGGTTTTTCAAGGATTTCCTCATGATGTACAACGAGATGGATGTGTGCCAGAAGTGCAATTTTCTTTTCAAAGATCTGCTTCCCGAAGAGGCACCGACGTGTCCGAAATGCAACCACGGCCGGTTCAAGGAGCCATCAATGGTCGATGGCAAGTGGGACCCCGGAAGGGCCAAGTGCGTTTTCCGCTGGTGGCCGTGGACAAGGATACTGGAGGCCCTTTTCATGGATCCGGTGCAGGCACAGATGGCACGTTCATGGGAGAAAGTTGACTTGGATGAGCCGATCGTCAGAAGCACTGGAATATTAGGTGAGTAAACACTGTCAATTAGACTGCATGGATTGCCTATTCCGGGCGCCCGGATACATGCCTCCACCCGGATGGAACATGCGTCCGGCCGTTTGGATATGTCACAACACCCATTTTGGTTGTCTTGGTATAGTCCAAACGTGTGGACCGGACGTTCCGGCCGTTTGGAATTTTGCGGATGTAGATTAACAAAGATAATTGCGAGTAAATCTGCATGGATGGCACGTTCCGGGCGCCCGGAATGGCGTTCCATCCGTGTGGAATACGAGTCTGGTCGTAATGGATATGTTACAACAACCTGTTTTGTTGTCTTAGCATAGTCCGAGCGTGTGGAATACCTAATCCGACCGGTTGGACTAAGACATGTTAGTGCGGGTGTAGATTCACGAAGGTGGCAGAGGACCATGCTCGAGGACCCGGAGTTCTTCAAGGACAAGCGCAACCTCTCTGTGGTGTTATGCGCGGACGGCATCGAGAAATTCAAAGATAAACTGGGATCTGTGACACCTATAACCTGCCAAGTGGTGAATTACCCTGCACATCTTCGAGGCAAAAGCGAGTTCATTGTGCTTTGGGGCATTATTGATGGCAAACCCAAAGATGCCCAACTCTTCTACCACAAGTTCGTGGACGAGATTATTGACATCGAAAAGATCGGTTGCCGGGTGTGGGACGTTATCGAAAACAAGCCTTTCACCGTTCGAGTCAAGTTGTACAAGGTGCTCGAGGATTATGTCGGATTGACCGAAGCGGGGAACGTGTATGGAACAAACGCGAGGATGGGATGTTCCAAATGTTGGATTGTCGGGACAACAAAGGCAGAGTCTTGCATGCAGAAGACGATTTACGCGCAGATGCTACAACAAAATCCGAGTAAGTCTGATCCCTGCTGCATTCTTCCTAGTATGTATTCGGACGGTTGGACAGATTTCAAAATATTTCTGACTGTACTTCCAGGCGTCGGGAGCCCCGGTTCCGGCCGGTTGGACCATTATAGGGAAAATATGGAGAGATCAAAGCTAGTAATTCCACACGCCCGGAACCCCTGCACCCCACGGCCGGACCTGTGTACTCGTGGTTTTACACAATATTCTTTCAACTGTATCGTGTTTCTTATGATGTTTGCAGGTGAAGAGCCAGCGATGAGAACGGACAAAGAAGTGAGGGAGTTGCAGCACCTGCACGACGGGATGATCGAAGCGGGTATGCATCCGGAAGTCATTAAGGACAAAATGGCACGGAGTGGGATCAAAGGATCGAGTGCTTTTACCAAGATTGTGAAGTTTAATTTGCCACGCGACTTGCTCTTCGACGTCATGCACATCTTGTCCAACAACTCCTGCCGGATTATGTCAGCGATTCTCGGTGATGACTGGAATTCAAAGTGCCGAAACTTTGCGAGGGCCTATCAGATGCACATGCCGTGGCTTATTCCTATACCAAGGAGGAATGAAAATGACAACCGGAGCCCAGCAGAACGGCTGAGATGTGAGTACACCACCTGTCCAATATAATGATGGTCCAAACCCCTGATAGACGGTGGTGTAAGGGTTCCAAACGCCCGGAATGCTATTTCCTGAATGAATGTAGATGGTCCACACCCCTGTCACACGTTGGATAACGGGTTCCAAACGCCCGGAATGCTATTTTCTGAACGAATGTAGATAATCCACACCCCTGTCACACGTTGGAGGGTGGGTTCCGAACGCCCGGAACGTTTCTTCATGAATGAATTAAGATTGTATAGGTTTCGTATTGAACCAGGATAGGTTGTGTGCGTGTGTGTGGGATCGATCTCTTGTAGTGAAACCCTCTCCGTGGTCCCCTTCTAAGGAGGCCTTGAAGGAGATTATCCCATGGGTAAGAGGGCTCAAGTTTAACCGAGATTCGGGGCCGATTGGGAGGAAGTTTCTGCAAATCAAGGCGGGAACGCAAACTACGCCACGCAAGTTGAAAGCACATCATGGCGTAGTTGCTATCACAAGTGAACTCAACATGTCGATTGTCAGCGCGTGGATGAACAGTGATGGCCATGTGCTACAACCGGAATTCGCTTCCTACGTTGGGAAATATACGACGGTGGTCCGCGAGATTGTGAGCAGAACCATTGATATCGATGTGAGTATAAACACTGCTTACCCCACGTTCCGGGCGCTTGGAACCGTTTGGAGGCCATAGTCCGGACGTTCGGACCTGCTTCATGTTTGTTGCTCATGTTCATATGCTTCGGATTGGAATCACAATTCCGGGCGACCGGACCAACATTGGATCAATGTTCCGGTAGCACGGAACCTATCCATTCAGGCTATACTGATTTATTCCGTTTTGGGCGTGCGGTTCAGCATCATAAAACTGGCATGGACGCCTTGAAGACAAGGGTATTGGAAGTCCGTGACATCATGGAAGCTGAGCTCTCGCCTGAGCTTTTCGTCATTGCAACGCACCAGCTCGTTCATATTCCGGATCAGATGCGTGACGAAGGACCAGTTCCCGATCTTTGGATGTTCGCTCCAGAGAGCTTCTTCGGCGAGCTGAGACGGATCATCAGGACTCGCTCGCACCCTGTCGCCAGCATGATGAAAGGGGTGGAGTTGAAACGCATGGTAAGTCTGGTACGCGGCTTATACCAGTTGCTACAGGCGAATGGTTCGCCACCAACCATTAGCCAACCACGTAGCGAGAACTCCGTGTCCCTGATGTTGGCGACCGGCAACGAGAGGAAGGGCAAACTTGTCTACTCGACACCAGGTACTGTCCAGACTTAAGTGCATATCGTCCAATTTCGGTCCAGGGGTTTGGAAACGTATCATTGAGTAGGGTCCAACCGGTTGGAACTTGCTTGGACCTTTCATTAGACAAAGCCCAAGCCAATAGGGCTCGTTCCATCCACACCCTTCCGGGCGCCCGGAACCCAGGTTCCGGATTGGTTCCGGGCGTTTGGAATTAGATCGTCAAAAGCACGCATTGTTTAACAAATTTCCGTTTTGCGGTGCGTAGATGATAAGAAGGAGATACAAGCTTGGCTGGCTACAAACGTGGAGTGGTACGGGAACATTGTCAGAGAATTTAATCGTGCTGAAGACCATTACACGAGGTATGCATGTTTGCTTGACCGAAGCTTTTTTTTGACTAATCATTCACGTACGCAGTTTAGTGGTGTTCCCCTCGCCCGGAACTAACGTCCAAGCGCCCGGAACGCTGCCTCCGGGCATTTGGACCATGCAGGAACATTAGACAAAACCGACGTCGCTTGGCGGCTCGTCGCGGCAGGGGCAGTGGCCCAGGTCAAAACTTGACGAGGCCGATACTTCATCAACCTGAAACCTGGCGCAAGAGCCCCGTCACAGGGGAAGTCATTCCGTTTACGGAGATGGAAATGAGTTACGCCTTGGCACCACCGAGAATGTGGACAGAGTATGCTTACGTCAAAGTTCGCAATTTTAATTACAGATCGCTGGAAAGGGACATGAACAAGGCTACTTGTCATCGATATTTCAAGTCTGTCTTTAAAGTCTGGAATGTACAGAAGCAGCAAGAAGACGACCAGGACAGGTGAGACATGCCAACTATACATGTTCCAGACGTCTGTATAAGAGTGGAGTGTAGGTTCCGGCCGTTTGGACCATGGTCAAGCTACGTTTCATTAAATCTGTTTAAATATTCAAAAGTTCGATACGTTCCGGGCGTCCGGAACCATGCTGCCACACGGTTCCGGACGCCCGGACTAATGCGTCCTTGTAGATCTCGATTAGCAGGTGTTCATGATTCTTTCACTTCTGATGGCAGGTATGGCGAAATTCTGAAGGTCGTCAAGCTTGTCGTGCACACTGACACATATATTCTTGTGAAGTGTAGATGGTTTCCCCTCGAAGCTGCTCTTTCCGATGCGGTCACGCAAAACATCTACCTGCGCACCGATATGCCATGGGAAACCAAAGATGCATTCATCGAAGCGAAGGACATCAACAATCAAGTGGTCGTGGCGCCCATTCCATGGAAGCCTTTGCGGCTTGCACGGTATACCGGTAACAAGGTTCCATTAAATATTCGACATCGGACAGACGTGCTTGCCGTCGTGCTTGACCGCCACGTCGATTTTGTCGGCGACATCGGCGATAGTAGTTCTGATGACGAAGATTAGTTAACTTATTGCCTCGCTCGAGGCGGTAGTGTATCGGTCTCGTTGAGCTCCACGTGCTGCCAAGTCAGAACCTACCAGTTGTAATACTGTAATATATAACATGCATTGTACAGATAATACTAACTTACCTGGAGTTCCAAAGGGGTTCCGAAGGCTTGGATGCGCCTTGGAATCCATCAAACGCAAGTTCCGAAGCGGTTCCAAACCATTGGACTAAGCCTGGACCCCATAAGATATCACTTCCATAATCGTTCCAAAGGCTTGGACGGTCTTGAACTGCACGTAGCAAGAATGATCGGTCCAGAGAATTATCGTTCTATATGTCAAGCACTTGCTCATAGCGTTCCGCTCTCAGATCGGGAAGTTCCAAGGGCTTGGAATTTCGGAACACGCTCCCGTGTTGCCCAGAGACTGGGCCTATGGGGTTCCAAGGGCTTGGAATCTTTTGAAACCCACGCTCGTGCTGCGCAGAGACCGGTCCTATGGGGTTCCAAGCCGTGGAGCCTCCGGGCTCGAGCTTCATTCCTCGTACTAACAAGGTCCAAGGGCTTGGAATCTTTTGAAACCCACGCCCGTGCTGCGCAGAGACCGATCCTATGGGGTTCCAAGCCGTTGAGCCTCCGGGTTTGAGCTTCATTCCTCGTACTAACAAGGTCCAAGGGCTTGGAATCTTTTGAAACCCTCGCACGTGCTGCGCTGAGACCGGTCCAATGGGGTTCCAAGCCGTTGAGCCTCCGGGTTCGAGCTTCATTACTCGTACTAGCAAGTTCCAAAGGCTTGGAATCTTTTGAAACCACGCCCGTGCTGCGCGGAGACCGGTCCAATGGGGTTCCAAGCCGTTGAACCTCCGATTTCAGACTGCCGACCTCAGACTGGAAAGTTCCAAAGGCTTGGAATTGTCTAAAATGAATTCCAAACCGTTGGAACCGCCTTGGACCGACGACTTCGGTCATACGTAATCCGAGGACATAGGTCCAACGGCTTGGAATCGACCAGGACCCATTGGACTAACAAATTTTGGTCCAGCCCCTTGGAACCCCGTAGGACCGTCGGCTTGGAACCCCATAGGACTCCTAGGGAAAAACCCAAAGCTTCACCTTGTAATTCCCGGCGGTTTCCAAAGGCTTGGAATTTTACCAAATATTTTCAGGACGGTTCCGGGCGCCCGGAATGGTGCCGTCCAAGCCTTTGGAATAATCCCTATTTTGTAGGGCTATACAAATCCTAATCAGAGAATCTGCATTTGGACAATCCTAATCAAGACAATTGATTTCATTGTCCCTTGTTGGCCTTTGCCTTCTTCCTACGAGGAGCCACGTCCTGCACTTCTTCATCATCACTGTCACTGCCTCGGGTACATTCCAAATAAGCTATGTGCTCAGCTGTCCAACAGGCAGGATATTTCCTGGGTTGCCTCTTCGTCACTTCGGACACCCCAGCATTATTTTCACTCATTGAAGTCAATCCAGTATCTGGCCCAGATGGTTCCTTCGGTTGTACTTGAACAGTCTCCACCACAGAGGCTGGAGCATCCTCAGATATGGCCTCAGACTTCTGCTCGGTGATAGGCGGATCCTCTGGCTGAACGGGTGAGGTCGGGGAGGTGCCCTTTGGCACCCAGATAAGTTCACCCTTATCATCCATGATCAGCTGCAGTCCCAGTCTCTTCAACCTTCGGGCTTCAGCCTGCTCCTCAGCATCGTCAGCTACCAAGTCATCGAACTCGCTGACGTCATCCTCAGTGTCATCATATTCACCAGGCGTGTCATACTCCCATTTCGGACTGGCAGTATCAATGTCATGCTTACTGTCCGTGACACCCGCGTCATCATTGTCATCCGAATCTGGCAGCTTTTCCTTACTCCAGGTCACAGCACCTGCACCCGAATCGTCACTATTCGTAGGCGTCGATTGTACAGACTTACGCCCCTTGTATGGAATTCCGCGATACTCATACTCGTCAGTCACACTCGTCTGATTCCAGTACGCAACACTGAGCGGTAATGAAAATGGCGCTACCGGCTCCTTCGCTCGAGTGGCGTCTTCTAGAAACCAGCCACCGCCCCTATTACGCTCCCAGCGGCGTAGCGCTCCAGAAGGGTGGACGATAATATGCTGCCAGCTATAATCGAGCCCAGGCTTTCGCTCCCCATAGTACGCAGTCAATGGCTCGGGAGTCCCCTTCCGAGCCCATTGCCATTTCACTGCCCCACTGCGCATAAATACAATATGCCAATCGAATGGCTTGACATGGCCAGTGTTCCCTGGCACAACTCCTCCCCTCTTAGCTTGTTAGTACAAAGAGATGATAACTCAGAGTCGTTTGTACAGCAGCTAAGATCCAGACACAGATCAGCCATGCGTATGTATGCGTGATATGCTTTTCTGATCGAACAGGTGCTCGAAGAGTTGGCGAAGCAATCCAGAGGGCAGAGGGTATACAGCAGCGGAGACTCCCGCTCCTTGTTGCCCAGGATGAGGCCCCAGTTGAGCAGTTTCCGGATGTGATCCCAGAGTCTGTTGGTGAAGACAAGGAGTATCCATCGTACAGTACCGCAGGTCCACCGGAGGAGGCGACTGCGTCCAGATGCAAGTAGGCTTGCGGTAGCCAGTGCCATACATACAGTAAAAGCAATACAACGGAGTAGGTAAACGGCGAACTACGGGTCGAAATCGCAGCGCAAAGGGAAACCTGCCCATCGGATTTTCCATAAACCAATGCTTGGGTTTGAGGAAATCGAAAATTTGGAGCGTACGGCGTACACAGGCATCAGCCTGTCGCAGTTGTCGCACCCCAGTGGTCTTAGCCTGACTGTATTCTGTGCACGGTGGGCTAGCCCAGATGACGTCAAAGTAACCAGGCGCGTAACGCTTGAAGTCCCAGTCTTGTACCTTCTCAGTGTAGGTAGGTTGCCAGCGAGGATTGTGATCTACGGTGACCACGGTGCTCTTCGGATAACATGACAGGAAACTTCTCTCCACACTACCTGTACCACTGAAAAGTACTAGCAGTCGCAACTCGCGTGACGAGACCACAGAGTCCAGAAGAGCCAGATGCGTCACAAAGGCGTCAGAGGAGCGACAGTATTGTTCCCAAGGTAGGCAGTTGTCCAGAGAAGTGGGTTCCCCTTCATCAGAGGTGTCCAGGAAGGTTAGAGCTCTGGCGCGTTCCCGCCTTTGCTTCCGCTGCATTCTGACCTCCTGTAAGGCTTTTTCACGGGCTTGTCCTTCTCGGGAGAGTCGCAGTTGTTCGAACTCGGTGAGCTGCTCGAGTTCACCCCCGTAGTTCAACGACTCACGAGTCTTCCAGGAGTCGTGAGCATTAGAGTACCCAGTCCAGCGAACCAGAAATTCTTCTACTTCCTTGCCTCCTCGCGTAGGTTTCACTCTTCGAACCAGAATCTTAGACACATGTGTCCGGGATTGTCCATCCACGAGAACCTTGGCAGGAGTAGGTATTTGCCGACGCAGCGCAAAAGTTTCATCCGCGGTGCGGTATTTCTTGAGGCGATGCTGCGCAAAGACGTCGTGGATACGCCATATAGGGGGCAACTTGAGCCGATAAGCCACCGGGGCGCCTCTGTCAATTTCGGGTAGCTCTCGCTGCTGGTCACTGAAGAACCTCTCGGTGATGGGTAAGGGCCCGTGCCAGCGAGGTCCCAGCTTCCGGAAGGATTCGCGGTTCATGATATTTTCAGTGAGATGCTTGGCATCTACCCAGACCAAGTCTCCCAACTGAAAGGATTTGGCGGTGCGACGCTGGTCAAACTGATGTCGCTGGCGTTGCTGCGCCAGTTCCAGCTTAGTGCGGGCGTCCTCCAGTTGAGCCACGAATTTACTAGCCATCTCGTGTGCGGTACCTTCTCCACCCTTGCGCTTGGAGTGTTGTCCTGCAGCCGCTTGCAGGAACAGGTCCAGCTGCGACATAGGAGAGTGCCCCAAAACCAACTCAAACGGGGTAAAGCCAGTCACATCGCTCCGCGTATCATTTATGGCGAACTCTACGTTAGCACACCACAAGTCCCAGTCCTCCGGATTGCTGCCTACGAAACACCATGCATTGTCTTCTACCACGCGGTTGGTGTGTTCAGCTTGTCCGTCCGAACGAGGGTTGTAAGGCGTAGTGGAGGCCACTTTGGTTCCCATAAGTCTCATCAACTCCTTCCACATAGCATCCTGAAAACGAGGGTCCCGGTCGGAGACAATCTTCATAGGAGTACCATGTAGTTTCCAGATGTGGTCGAAGTAGATTCGAGCTATAACCTCAGCGGAGCTGTCCTGGAAGTTCAAGGGGATAATGTGAACCATTTTGCTGAGCTTACAAGTGAAAGTAGCAAAAGCATCGTGATTCCGCGCCGTGACTGGGAGTCCGGTGACAAAGTCCACGCTGACCACTTGCCATAGTCGCGTAGGAATAGTGTGGGGGTTCAGCAATCCATCCGGGTAGGAATTTCTCGGTCGCACCGCTTGACAGATAGCGCAAGATGAAACCCAGCGTCCCACATCTTCTGCCGCCCCTTTCCACCAGAAGCGTCGCAGTACCCGTTCCAGAGTTTTGTCCCTGCCCGCGTGTCCAGCTGAAACAGATGCATGCGCTTCTTGCAGCACTACCTCGCGAAGCGGTGAATCTTCTCCCAGTACCAACTGATAGCGTCCAGCGCTCACCCTCCACAAAACATCTCCCACCACGCAGAAGTCACGAGTGCGTTGATGCGGAGCTTCTTGGATTTCCTTCCTCAAAGTCTGTAGTGGACCAGGTCGCCCATATTCCGCTTGCAGAGCTTTGAGAAACTGGCCTCCTGATATCTGCTGATGCAGGTCTCGAACGCTGGCCGCCTCTCCAGTACGCACGATAGGAGGAGGTGAACTCGTCCTCCTTTCCCGCTTGACACGCTGTCGAGCTGGCGGGGCGTACACCACTCGCAGAGGCCAAGGAAGATCCAGAAGGGCTCCATCCGGAGCAGCGAACATCTGCACTGGTTCTCCTTGAGCGTCATGTGTGGGTATAATGTATTCCACTCTCATTCCCGCAGATCTGAACAACTGCCGCCACTGGGGCATGCGAGACTGAAAATCAGGAAGGACAAAGAGAGCTGAAGTATTCTCAGGGTCCAGACGCCATTCTTCCACATATCTCCTCAGTACGGCCTCAATGGTCAAATGGTTGGAGGAGAAGGGAGGATTGCACCAGACGTTCAACCCTCGCCAGTTTTCCTTCAAGCAGTCCGTCCAGTAGCGATTAACCTGACGATTCTTTCCTCCCAAGTCGCAACAGGCGTCCACCTCGAAAGGTCCATATTCTTGACTCAAGAAATCGAACATGTCCGCACGGAACTTCCAGTCCTGTCGGTCGCTGGGCTCCAGGAGTCTGGTTGAGGCCTCGCTGCACTTCGGCGTCGCGGAGTTACCAGCAGGGGTCTTCCTGGGAGAAGGAGGCGAGGAAGCTGTCAATTTGCCAGAGCGCGTCTGAACGGCCAGAGTTGCTTCCTCGTACCCGGTTTCGGCCAGCTGCAATGTATGTAGTGCGTCCAGCCAGAGTTGGGGGGAGTCCATCCAGGTGAGAGCCCCACTGTACGCGAGGACTGAGTCAGGATCTTTGTTCTTGGCGCTGTTGGACGTACGCTCCTTCAACTTGTTGGGATCTACCACTCCCAGTGGAGCGCGTCCTTGGCGAGACTCTTTACCAGCTGCAGGTCTGAACTAGCTGACAGTGTCCGCGGCCGAGGGAGGTCGCTGCGGTTTCCCAGTAACAGGGTGCACAAAGCCAGCTTCTACCAGTCCTTCTCTCGCGGAGATTTTCTTGTAGTCGGGTCGCCTGGACAGAGCGTCTGGAACCCAGAGTAGCGCTCCAGGGATGTACTCCATCTCGGGTACCCCTACCTCCACTAGATCCATGTACCATCGGGCTTGGCGTCGGCTGAGAGGTTGTCCAGGTGCCATTAGCCAGACTAGGGGCTTATGGTCACCCTGCAATTGAAACTCGGTCCAGATGAGGTAGTGTCTCCAAGTTTGCGTAGTGCAGTGATGGAGAGCGCAGAGTTCTCTTTCGCCAGCATGGTAGTTCTGCTCTGCTCCATTAAACTGTCTGCTCTCAAAGGCGATAGGTTGCAATCCATTTCCCACGTCTTGCATCAGTACTCCCCCCAGCGCCACTCCACTGGCGTCAGTTTGTACTACGAAAGGATGCCGTCCTTCGGCCGCCGCTTTCATATCGGGTAGCGCCAGAGTGGGGGAAGAACATAGCGCCTTCTTAATTTCCTCGAAGGCCCAACGCTGCATGGGTCCCTATAGCCAAGCGACATCCCCTTTGGTGAGCTGGGTCAAAGGTTGTGCTACTTCGGAGAAGCCCAGCATGTACCGCCGGCAGTACCCAGCTAACCCCAAGAATTGACGCACATGCGTGGCGTTTTCCAGAGCGGGCCAGTCCCTGATGGCGGCCAGCTTGCCATGTTGAGGTTGACTTCCTTCACGTGAGATAACGTGCCCCAGAAAGCGTATCTGGGTCTGCAGTAGCTGACACTTAGACTCCTTGAGGTAGATGCCCTGGTTCTCACAGACTTCCAGAAATTGCTGGAGGTGGGAAAGATGCTCCTCCAAGGTGTTGCTGAAGAGGATGCAGTCGTCCAGGAATATTCTTACAAAAGGAAGATGTCCCAGAGCGCGCTGCATGCGTCGCTGATAGCAGGAAGGACTGTTGGTCAACCCCATGGGCATCAACAACCACTCACACGAGCCATAGGGAGAGGTGAACGACGCAGTCTTTTCCACATCCTCAGGCGCCATGGCCATCTGCCAGAACCCATCGACTGCATCGAAGGAGGAGAAGTACTTGGCCCCGTGCATGGAGTCGAACAACTGCTGAACGTCGGGAAGTGGATATTTGTCTTTGACGGTCAGGCTGTTGATTGCTCGGAAGTCGCAGACCATTCTGAGTACTTCAGGTTTCCCAGGCTTGGGAACCATCAGCACTGGTGCAGCGAACGGACTTGAAGAAGGCCTGATGTAGCCCTTGCTCAGGAGTTCATCCAGGCGTTCTCGCAGTTGAGTCAGCTCCACCATGGACATCTTATAGGGTCTCTTAGCGGGCGCGATGCCATTCCAGCCTTCTTGCAGTCTCACATGGGACACTTCATCTTTTCGCAGGGCGTCAGAGTTGGGCAGCGCTTCGCGAATTACTCGAGGCGAAAAGGACTCGGTCAGCTTTTGAAACTTCTTTCTCCATTCTGGGGAGATGGAAGGGTCCTCCAAATTCTCACTGGTGACCACCGCTGATAACATCGAAGTCCCTACCAAAGGTGTCGCATAGGCCACTAAGATGTCGTGTGGTGTCGCAGCGCTGTCCGTTCCCGCGTACCTGCGCCGATAGGCTTTGATCTCCTTGCTCGCTTGGGCCGCTGATAACATCACTATCGGTTCCAGAGCCATGGCGGTTCTCTCGCCTTTGCGCGTGGAGCTACGCCCCGGCGAACATCCCAGTATCCGCACGGATTTGCCATGATGACGAAACTTGACTGATCCCCACCCATCATAGTCCAGCGTGACCGGCGAGAGGTGTCTCAACCACCTTCCTCCAAGTACAATGTCCACTTTGATGCCCAGAGGAAGTACTCGCATCTTGATGATCTCGGAGTATCTCCCTTCTGAAGTCTCCGCTGTCAGCTTGCCGTAAGCGACTTGCGCAGAGGTCTGCACTGGCCCATCCGCGAGGGTAACGTTCAGCGGCGTCCCATTAGCGCGAACCGTGAGATTCAATCTCTTGACGCACTCACTGGAGATGAATTCATCTGAGGCACCAGAATCCACCAGCACGCGCACTCGCTGTCCCTTCAGCAAGGCCCAGAACACCAATAGCAGCGTTCCCTCTTTGTCCCGAACCGCAGTCAGCTGGCTGGCCTGGTTCCACATTACTTGCCCATCGCGTCGCAGATGTGCGCAGATGGCTGCTCGCACTGGGTGATGCAAAGGTACGCGCTGCTTAGACCGGATAGGTCTTGTACGAGACGGTGCAGGCTGAGGAAGAGGATCCGGACCAAAATACCACCCACCATGCAGGTCGCGATCTGCTTGTTGCTGCCGCTCCTTAGCGCGTCGCTCCTGTCCTTGAGCGCGTCGTCTGGCGCGGCTCTGCGTGCGGCTTTCTAGAGGGTAAGAGCGAAGGGGTTGGAGGACAATCTCATCCTCCTCTTCCTCCCCAGAGCTATCTTCTGGTTCGGAATTTTGAGTGAAAGAGGTAGGTTCTTCTTCCCGCGGAGCAGCCGGGGCGTTGGTGACGTTTGCCGGTGCTGCCACTGCTTCATTACCTTCCAGAATCGGCCGCAGACGGTGGCGTTGCTGTTTCTGAATGGTCAGTAGCAGTTCCAGGTGGGTTTCCTCCTGGATGGGTTTCAGGGGAGTCGGCTCCACTCCTTCTGTCACCGTTGTCAGCACACTTTGGTTGCTCTCCGGTCTGGCGGCGGCCAACTGTCGCTCCATCAGCTGCTGCGTGAAGTTGAGCGACCGCTGGGAGTCCTCGAGGTCTGAAATGTCCCCAGAATTGCGGGCTGAGAACTGGATGGAGATAGGGTCAAATCCAGAGTTGCCTCTGGATCCGCATCTGATGGTTCCGCTGAGTCCAGGGAGGGTTGATCACCATTTTCTGTCGATGGTAGGGCCAGGTGAGCGGCCTCCTCCGCAGCTTCCCTTTCTCGCTGGTTCCATTGGTGCACCCGGTATAAGCTGCACCAGGCGTCTGGAATTCCTACATCTCCACCAGAACCTGGAATAGTACCGCACTCGGTCTCCAGAGATAGCTGAACTGCTCCTTCGGTTATCGTCAGGTCAGGGGTGACCTTCCCATGCCATCTGTACCAGCGGCGGCGGTATCTGCGCCACCCTTCTGGCACCCATGCATCTCTCCATTTCTCATTCTCCTTTACCAGCGCCGCCGCGGCCATGTGCTCCGGGTGCGTCATCTCTCTCCAAGCTCGCGTGCGATCAGCCAGTGACTCTGCTCGAAGTCCCGGTGATTCCTTTCCCAACCTCGTAACCTCTGCCTCATGCCGCAGTCGTTCTCGTACAGTCTTCGGGGTTCTGCTGCGAGGTTTCCCAGTGCGCTTGCGCGCTGCGCTCGTAGTGCGCGCTGCGCTTGAGGCTGACGCACTCTCTGCCGAGGCTGGACACGCTGCTGGTCGAGACGTCGACGGGAACACCTCAGGTCGAAGTTTAAAAGGTGGGGGTTCTGAAGCTGGACCAGTTTTTGAAGTTCCACCCCTTCCTCCCCACTGTCGTCCAGATGGTGTGAAACCGCGGGCAGCGTTACATCCTGCATCCGCTGCCGCAAGGCGCGCATACGCTCCACCGGAGCCTTTCTCGGTACCCGCGGTCGAGGAGATTTACGCCAGGGGGTGTTGAGTGGGTTGAAGGTCCACTGGGTCTCCTCCTCCTGACCATCATCCTCATCCAGTGCTGCCAGTACGGATGTCTCAGGGTTAGGGTTAGGGTTAGGGTTAGGGTCATCCCCAAGGTTTGGGGGTTCAACGCGGGGCGTTTCGCCACGCTCGCGTCGTGGAGCTGTACAGCGGTTACCAGTTCCAAGGGTGCGATCCACACTGAACATAACGGGAGGCTTGGAGCGCTCAGGCGACGAAGTGGGTGATCTACACTTTTTTATAGGTCGATTCTCGAAGAAGCAAGCCGAGACTTGGGCAACGGCGTGCTATGTGGCAGATTGGAAGCCGAAAGGTATGGTTGTTGCGCCTGATGTGAAAGGTAAAGGCCGAAAGCCTTCCTTAAAAGTGACCGAGGCATCTTTCCTGGGCGATTCTGACTCGGATGATGAGCTAGAGGTAGAAGTTGAGCCGGCAGATGCTGAGTCCGATAAGATGCGAGAGTACATCAGCATGCCCGCCGGATGCCAAGGCAGATGTTGGGGTGCAGCAATGGTGGAGGGACCACAACGGACGGTCCCCCTCTTTGGGGAAAATGGCAAGACAATTTTTGGGTGTGCCTGCCTCTACTGGGGGGGTAGAGCGAGCTTTCTCAGCTGTGACGGGGATGCACTCAGACCTACGCAAGAGGTTAGAAGAGGGGACCATGCAGCACACGCTTATGGCTGCTATGAATTAGAATATCAGATATGTAGAAATAGATACTAGATACAATAGTAAAACACAGATATTTATGTTGACCTGTTGACTTGCTTTTGTGCCCTGCTGACTTGCTTTTGTGCCCTGCTGACTCACTTTTGTAACTTGTTGCATTCCAGTTTCCGATATATCGATACTGTCGATGTATCGATATATCGGAAATCGAGTGGGAATATCACTATCGATCGATAGGACCTGTTAGTTAATCGGAATTGATCGATATGAAGGGTACACAAATCGGTATCGATCGATCAACAGTCTAGGTAAATCGGTATCGATCGATCAACAGTCTGAACAAATCGGAATCAATCGATCAACAATCTAAAAAAATCGGAATCGATCGATTAACAGCCCAAATACACCGGTATCGATCGATCAATATACCAAATATATCAGTATCGATCGATAAGGCACTTTACAACCGATACCGAACCGTGATGTAAATATACGCAGGTAATCTGAGAATGTTTGGTTACCCTGCTGCAGTGCCATCAAATGTTTTTTGGCAACTGACTGCTTATGGGGGTTCCCGAACTGCCTGAGGAATGTGGTCCTGATTTCTTCATACGTGACATTAGGTGTCTTTGCCACGACATGAAAGAAATGTCTGTCGGTATTCTGAAGGAAGGTAAGAAAAACTGTGATGAGATCCTTGTCTTCTGCTCCTGGATAGGTGAACTGGAAATATCTATCCACTGTCTCCATACATACCTCTGCATCCTGTCCGACCCTGTATTCCTTTGGTGGATTCATTTTCACCTGAGGTATGGGTGCTGCTGGAACTGGTGCTGATTGTACTAGACCATCATCTGGGTCTGTGAAGATGGGCGGTGCATGATCTTCTGTGTACTCCTCTTCTGGCTCCTCAGGCTCCGTTTCTGGATCCCTATATCGGCTCATATCCGGTTTCATTCTACTGATGGCATCAAAGTACCCTATATCATCATATCGGGTCTGTGTATCAGCATAACCAGTCAACCATTTTGGTACTTTAAATCTGCTGAAAGCATCATATGAACCCATAATGTCAAAGAACCATTTGGCTGGATCTGGATCTATTGCTGGAACATCAGCCATCTATAAAACAAACACCACACCAACAAAAACCTTCAAAATTGGACGTGTGTGTGTGTGTGTGTGTGATATATATATATATATATATATATGTACATGTATCATGTTTGTACATTTATATAATGAGGTGAAGTATGTATAAATGATTCCACCTTCTTCCTCCCTCAAGGAAGTGTGATAATCATAGGCAGTTGTCAAGTGCCTGAATACCTCATTAGGTAGCATGCAATCCTTATAGGAAGCAGCTATACAGTTCTTGGGATGTTGCCCTACAGTTCTTGGGTTGTAACCCGAATTATTAGTCATGATTGTGCTGATTTCAACATGACTATAATGCCAAATACAGTGTGTTTCACTAATATTTTGTGGCATTTCAGGCTGTGTGGGTCACTGTGACCCTAATCGTCTGCAGTGACTTTAGGGTGTTACAAGGTATCAGTAACACTTATATATATATATATATATATATATATTGAGTAGTGTGCATTTTTCTTTAAAGAAAAGAAGCAAAACTGCACTCAGTATGTCACTGTTCATTATGTGAACTCTGAGGTGTATGTTACACCCCTAGATGTTACACACAATATTTTTAGGGTGTTACACGAGATGTGGAGTGTGGCATTATTTTTCCTGGGTACCTTAACCCCTCTTCCGGTAAGTCGATGTTGCCATTATGGTGTTGCCCGCTTTTTTTTTTTTTTGAATAACTCTCGTGTCCGTGGTCCAATTCGAACTTTAAAGATACCGCCGGAAACGTCTCGGCGAGGCGCATCGCGCTGCACCGTGCATAATATATTGTTGTAAACATGCACAAAGCGTTTCGGTGTCAAGTTACAAATTGCGAATGTTACATATGCTCAACATATTCCCAACTATAAACCCTAATATTGACCCTAATGTCGGCCCCATAAACCCTATAAAGTTCATATTCTAGGTCCACGGTCAAAACGAGGGTTGTCACATCATTAGGGCTTGTATAGCTTGAATGTAACGAACTTGTATGTGTCGGTTTTCATTTAACTTGGAATTTTATGCAAAATGTTGCTTCTTCACAATTTCCATACACATGTTTGAATGCGCCTTGATGCGACGTTTTCAGATCTGTTTTCAAAATTGTGATCGGAGGTCAAATGCCTTAACAAATCAAAATTGAGGATTTTCGATGCTTCGTTTTCGAAGCACGTACCGGAAGAGGGTTAATAGGTATAAAATGGGTTTCCGCGAAAAAATCGGACTCAAATTTTATTTTTGAAATCTTCCGCACAGCATTTTTACCCATTTTTGCCATTTTTGGCTTATATATATATATATATATATATAGTCCCGTGTATATGTGATGTATACACCTTCCACAACTCTGCAATATATCTCACTTGCACACATGAAATCGAAATTGGTATTTTCCATGGTGTTGTTGTGAAGATATGTGCATGGTCATTATTTGGGGTTTTACTGATTGAAACCCATGATATATAGACCAAACGCTAATATATATATATATAGAATTATCAATAGTGACTTGCAGTCACTTAAGTGATATGTCAGATAATTCATCATTTACTTAGGCATATGGCAGTGCACTGGAAGGTTATCAAAATGATACCTCCAGTTACTAAGTAAATCAGAACAATGCTTGAATAATCAGAGCAGTGTCTGTTTAGTAATCTCTATCAGCTACATCAGTGTCAAGATGAGTTCTGAATCTGTGAGATTTACTGGTATGCATTGAAGTGATCAGGTTCTGAATCAACTGTCAAAATGCATAGTAGATGATGGTGTTGCTCCAGCGATATATGAAAGGGGCATGGACAGTGCTCAACAGTGACCAGCTGTTTTATGAGCACTGTATATTGCCTTCGGGTCTGGAGATATTCTCCATCCAGCCCTACAGCATGTGGTTTGATCCTGCTCCCACATCTATCGCCATCACTGACATTCCACACGCATATGTGTTTGTGGAAGGGTATCTATGCATTATACATAAGTTATACATTGATCATGTACACTTGCTGACTCAGTGTAATGTCAATATATCCATAACATGTACTGGCATAAATATTAGTGGAAGTACTATGATAAGTACTGTTATATATAGTTTTATAGTGATGTGCATCTGATGGAATGGTATACACAGTAACTATATATTGTGTATGTACTTACTGATTGAGTACACTTAAGTAAATTGATATAAGTTAATCATACAGGTTTGTCTGTATACCAATGGACAGCATATCACCAGTATGATGTATATCAATATATATTAGTATACTGCTGTAATCCTGTACATATCATCATAATGAATTATGATTTAAATGATAAATTTTCACAAGTAGCTCCGATGAGTATCCAACTTGATTAACAGGAGAACAGATGTCCAATCCCAAATCCTCCGTCATGGAACAACTGTACTAATTCCTGTCTTAACAATCAAGACTGGCATCTTATACCACTTGGGTTTTCAATATAGCAGTGGACTTGCAAGTTCTAGCAATATGTCACAGTAAATAAGTATGTATGACAGTATGCACAGCCGCTATCGTGATCAGGTTGTATGCGTGCATGTCAAGCAATAATGCATGGATGTATGTATACCAAGCACAGTAGTAGCAAAGTATTTATGCACGTGTATGTATGTATACTGGATTTATACATGTGTATTTCTAACTTGATCAGATGTATATCTCGTGCACACAATCACAGTATGCCTATGTGATAGTGATCTGTGATAATAATGATAAGTATGATAACAATAACCATTCATTCACAATCACAGCATTTGTGTGTACGACGATGACGATATCGCATGCTCGATCTCTGCACAGCATGTGTATGTATCTCGATGATGGTATCGCACACACTATCTCTGCGCAGCATGTGTGTGTGTACCGATGATGGTGTCGCACACACTATCTCTGCGCAACATGTGTGTGTATTGTTGGGACTCATTTTATCATGCGTCGATCTGTCGCTGTATGCGCCCACTTGGTGCGATATTGTACGAACATCGAGATTTTACACACTATGTATGCGCGTGATACGAATTGTGTATGTCGCAGTCAATCTGCATTCTGATGCATGCGTCGCATTGTACAAAATATGATCATCGCACATCTGCGTCGCACGGTATGAAGTATGATCATCGCACATCTGCGTGGTACGGTACGAATTACAATCATCAAACATCTGTGTCGCACGGTACGAATTACAATCATCGCACATCTGTGTCACACGGTACGAATTTTGATCATCGCACATCTTCATGTATACTGTACGGGTCGCGTGGTACAATTGCGAATGTCGCTGTCGCTGATGATGAGATTATGTGCATCTCTGTCGCGGTTGATGAAATTATGTGCGCTGACGCTCATTTTTCATATGCGCGCTTAATTCTCGCACATCGTACCATACTGTGCTAGGAGGCAAGCACAAGAGCAAGAAAAACGGCTAAGTATAAAACGCAAGAGTACTCAGTACGGAGTACAGTAGGACCGATCAGAATGATGTTGATGTGAGGTGCCTAGCCTGTTGTACGGAGTACTCAGTACAGTAGAGTTATGGAAAGAGTTCATGAGCCTTGCATAAGAACTCTAAGTGTAACCAGTTTCGGAGATGAGAACTGAACTGAAAAGTGTAACATAAAAGTAAAGAGCCGTAACTGCTGTATATTGTGTATTGAAAGCATGCACTTGAAAGCAAAAGCATAACTAATAAGATTTACGAAACCGAAGTCTTTTAGTTGACCAAGCGTAATCATACCTCGTGCGGTCGTTTAGTAAGTGTAGATAGAATAAGTCCGAAACCGTAAAGAAGAGATAAGCAAGAGTGGAGACTCCTACAAAATGGTAATTAGTTCGTGTTTTCACGTTGCTTCCCTGTCTTTTTAGCGCGAATTCTGATCATACCCGCCCTGCCTTGCGCGACTAGCTAACGAAGTGCGACACTACGAAATCGAGAATGCCTGTGCTTTCGTTCTTGTTGCGCGGCGGTGTGTGGGTTTGAGGGTTCCAGGTCGCTTGGAGCCGCGTCGGTGTGGAGGAATCTAGCCCGACGACAATCTTTTGAGGTGCGCGCGTTGCCTTGGTCCTAGCACGCATAGCACGCATAGCACGCATAGCCGTGTTTTGGACTCGCAGGTCTCGGGAAATCGGAATCGTCTCAGTTTTTCGGCAAATCCGACCCTTCGCGGCGGAAGCGCTGCGCAAATTTTTGAATTTTGCGTGGCTTTTGCTGAAATTCGGAGTTGGTTCGAGATTTCGCCTACCTTTAATTTGGCCCTCTAGTCCCCCCTATTCGGGAATCTCCGCGCTTCGGCCGGTGTGTCTACTTGTGCTCGCGCGCAAGTAGCGAATTCCTGGGAGCGGGTACTAGTTGCCACGCCAACCGTTTTTCGATTGGTTAATTCACGAGCGTGCAACGTGTGATGTTCCCCATGGGACTTTAGTTTTCTAGAATCCTCTTTTCCGGAAATCTCCGCGCCTCGGCCGGTGTAGCTGCTTGTGTCTCGGGCGCAAGTGGTGGATTTCTGGATCGGCGGGTGCTAGTCGCCACGTGTGTCGTGTGGCGCTTTCGGCTTTAGCTAATTAGATCTCACGCATAGCACGCATACAATGCCAATGTACTCGGATGAAGAGGAATGCCTCGGTCGGTCGGGCCGTCGTGGGGGGGTCGGGCCGGCGCCGCCCCCGGCTCAACCGTGGGGTCCGGTCGGTCGGGATCTCGCGCTGCGGGCCTGTCAGTCGGCCCAGGCTAGCTCTTCGGAGTTCTGGGGCGCGGCCGGCAGGTCGGACAGCCGGGATTGGCGCTCCCGTGAGAGGGGGGGGGAGTGCGGCGTGCGCTTGCACGCCAATACGGCGGTGAAGCCCTCGAGGTTACACCGGCGTGCACGCCCCTGAGAGCCCCTCCAGGGTTGTCTGGTGGGCCCCCCAGGGCCTCACCACCGAAAACCCCTTCACCAGCGAGAGTCAGTGGGGCTGAGCCAGTGTCCGAGCTCGCATTGAGCTCGGCGCTACGGCAGCCGGCGCGCCGGAAGCGTGCGTCGCCCGAAGCTCCGGCACCGCCGGCGGCAGGCGCCGGCTCCGGGTCGGACTCGGACCGCTCTGCTAAGGGGTTGAACCCCTCGGCAGCTCCCTTCTCCCCACTCCCTGCGTCCAGCAAGAGTGCGAGCAGTAGGGTCGTCCGTCAGGAACCGACGTCGGGACCGGCAGCGTCCTCCCTCTCTCCCCTCGTGGGGAGCGAGCAAGGAAATCTCATCAGCGCCCCAGGGCGCTTTGAGATTTACCGAGCCAGTGACTGGAGCCCCCCTGCAGAAGGGGAGTCTGATGATGTCCGGCGCCCAGAGCGGCTTGGACGTCGTCCAGTCACGGGGGCGCGAGTCTCGCATCCGGCCCAATCCGGCTTGGCGAGGAGAGCGACGTCAATCCATGCTCGCATTGGCCCTCCGTCAATGGAGCACCTGGGCGCTGAATTCAGCGCAACGACGTGCGAGAGTCTCCCTGCCATCTCGTCAGCGCGCAACCGCGCGGCTTGCGTGGGTCGCATGGAAGGCCAGGAACGGACCAGTCAGCGCATCAGCGCGAGCTCCAGCGCCTGGCATTCCAAGCGTGGAATGACGTCACCCAGCAGGTCGCCCAACTTCAGGGCCTGTTTGACAGAGGCAGTCGGCGCCGAGTCGAGTCCGCTTTCGCGGCATGGCGCCAGCATGTCGTCCAGACACAGGGTCTGTGGCGCAGAGGCAGACGTCAAGCTGGGGCTGTCTTCATGGCATGGCACCAGCAGACGATGCTCGCCAAGGAGAGGAGCACCTGGTGGGTTGGGGCCCGGAGACACCGGATGACCCAGATGGGCAGGAGGTGTCTCCGCGAGTGGCGCCGGCTCCCCAGGACGACCCCAGTCAGCTCGGACTCGTCCCAGGGAACGAGTGCCCGCCGTCCAGTAAGGAAGGCGGGAACCTCATCCGGTGTCAGCTCTTGCTCGGATTCCGACCAGGAGTCTATGTGGCAAGACATCCGTCGAGGCCTAAAGCGCCTGGGGAAAGACCACCCGCTGTCAGGGTTAATGTGGTTCCAGCTCAAGGACCATGCATGGGCTCTCCGAGGACGGCGCTTATCGCCTGGAGATCCACCAGCAGTCAGTCTCCGAGTCCAGGGGGTTGATGCAGCAAAAGCGCGAGGACCCTCACAACTCCCTCGGGAGGTGTAGATTCTCTGTCTTTGCCATCAACGCCAGCAGACCAGGGGAGCTAGTACGCCGAGGAGTGGACCTCCCGGAGGTAAGGAGAGCGGTCGTCGCGGCCGTCAGAATGAGCGGCCGCACCCGGAAGTCACACAGGGGTCTTAGGAAGTCAGGTGCAGCACCTCCGAGTTCCGCAGCCCCCGGTGGGAACTGGTCGAACCGGTTTGCTCCCCTCTCGTCCTCATCGGAGGAAGAGCATCCCGCGGAACGTCCGAGGCCCAGGACTCAGGCGCCTAAGCCGAGCGGCCCCAGTCGCCCGGTGCCTCGCACCCGGAAGCCCAGTCGAGCACCATCGGCCCCGCACCCCGGTCCGACTTCCTCAGGGAACACGTCGTCGTCCCCGGAGTCCACTTCGAGCAGGAACAGTCAGGACCTGCAAGAGCTGAAGGAAGCCTGGCAGAAGGAGTCGCAAGCTCGGGAGGCGGCTGCCGAGGCTCGCCTGGAACAGCTGTCTCGGCAACTCCAAGAGAGTCAAAGAGCTGCCGAGGAGCGCAGGATCTCCGATCAGCGCGCTGCCGAGGAACGCAGGGCCTCCGAGCAACGCGCTGTCGAAGAGCGCTGGGCTGCAGACCGGCTGGCCGCAGAGGCCCGGGAGACTGCCAGGCAGTTGGCTGTCGACGAGAGCGTCGCTCAGCAGGTAGCTGCTGAGGAGCGGCGAGCAGCAGCTGAGGCCCAGCTAGAGGAGAGGCTGCAGGCGGTCATAGAGTCACAAGTCCAAAGGCTCGCCCTGGTTCAGGCTTCGCCCCCGGGGCCCGTGGAGTCAGACGCTCGAGGGCCCTCAGCGGCAGCGTCGAGTCCGGTTCAGGAGACGCCCATCTCCCGAGAGGGACATGAGCTGGTAGAGCCGACTTCCGTCGTCACCTGTGACGTCGAGAACCGGGGCGTTCAAAGCCCTCCGGAGGAGTCACGCGCGGGCGTGACATCGCTTCCGCCGCACTCATGGGACTTTGTTTCCCTTCCTATACAAGTCTGCGACGCCCTCCGGAAACACGTGGTCGGGTATGCCAACCCGGGGATCGAAGCCCAGCGCCTGTTTTACGACGCCGCTCGTAGGTATCGTTCCCTTGGTCAGGTCGCCGGGTGCTTGCACCCTGCCAGTCAGATCAGGCAATGCCTGAAGGCAAGAGTCTCGGACGAGGACAGGGTCCTCGGGGCCCAGGTGATTCACAGTCTCACGACGGCCTTGGCGTCCGTCGCAGAGAGCTGCGCTCGCTGCGGGTGCGGGCACGAGGAGAGCCCGGTGCGTATGTGGGCGTGTCAGGTAAGCGCTAAGAAAAGTGTGGTAGCGTTCCTGAAAAAGGTGTACCTGCCGGTGTGTGGGTTTTGCGCCGCGGACGTGTGGCCCGGTGCTTTCGACCACTTTCCGGCTGTGACACCGCCTCCGCTTGCTGCGGTAGACACACCGGAAGACGGGGGGGGATGGTCCCTCAACTGGAGCACTCGGAGCCAAACGAGCTTTCGGAGATGCCCGGTGCCAGCAGTCATGGTGGTCCTGGTGGCTCGGGGAGCGGTGACCCTGGAGGGCCGGGAGGCCCGGGGAGTCCGGGCGAGGACCCTGGCGGCGATGGCGAGGACGGGGATGGCGACAGCCAGTTCACCTTCTCGTCTTCCTCTCGTTACAGGGAGCCCCGAAGCCATTACAGTCGTAAGGACGAGCAGCACGCTCTCAAGGAGGCCCTCAGAGCCATGGAGAAGGCAGTGGACAAATACCACACAGAGGTGGAGGGGTCGTCCCACGTCTTTGGTCGGCTCCTCCGATTTGTTCGGCAGGTCAGGGAGGTTCGGGAACTGGAGCCGGTGCGCTACGCCATGGGGATGGCGCGTCTGGGACCACTAGAGAGCGGGGGTGAGGAGAAGGTGTTGTCGGACCACTCCCTGCTGTCAGAAGTGGCCAGACACTGCTTCGGCAAACTCAGCTCCGAGTACCGCGAGCTTTCTTCGGTGTTGACGGAGGCTCGGGAAGGTAAGAACCTCACCCTGGACGTCATAGTGGTCCCCTTGGCGCAGCTGGTGATGCCCGACAAGGGGGAAATGGCGTCGATCGGTCCGTTCCTGCGTCGCGTGCGCCAAAGTCAGGACAGACAGACTCGCACGGTCCGCGAGTTCTGGGACGGGGTGCACCTTGCTCACGACATCGTGAGCATGCTGGCTGCCCACGAGCTCACCTCTCCGGTGCCGGAAGAGGAGCTGCTGGAGATATTCCTTACGGGATTGATACCGGAGATAAGGAGGAAGGTCTTCCTTATAGCCGAGAGGAAAAGCTCTTCGGTCCTGACTCCTGAGCCGGACGGCCAGTAAAGGCCGCCACGAACTCCTGACCTGGGCCATAGAGGCTGAGCGGGAGTTGCGGCAGAGCCAGGATAAGACGAGCCGCTCGGTCCAGCTGCTGGCCCACGTAGATGTCACGGAGGAGCTGCTAGCCATGGCGACATCCGCTGGCGCTCCGACACCCACAGGGCAACGACTCGGCTCCCCAGAGTACGAGGGCTGCCGTCTGTGCAAGAGCATGGACCATTATGCCCGCGACTGTCCGCAGGCGAAGCAGCGCCCGAAGGAGTGGGCCAAGTGCCTCCTGGAGGACACCCTGGCGTTGATAGGGGACGAGTCGGTGGATGAAGCTTTGGCTGCCATCGGATTGGATTTTGTCCAGGAGGACGCTCCCCAGCCCGGGGCGTCCTCCCCGCAGTAAAGGGCGCGGGCCCCGTCACTGCGGGGTCAGGGGGACAAAAGGGCCCCGCGCCGGCGTCCACAGCGATGCAGGTGCTGCGTGATAGGTGGAGAAGGTGTGGGAGACACCTTAGTGGCAGCGCCAGGCGCCACCTCAAGAGCCAGAGTCGAGTCGAGAAGTATGAGCAGGAAGGTTTGGACATGCTAGCCGCCACCCGCACGGGAAGCCCAGAGCCTCCTGAGCGGGAACAGGTCGAGCAACGCGTCCAGAGAGAGCAGGCGAACTTCTGGAAGTCCGCCAGAACCCCAGCAACCGCCTCAGTTCCGCGTCCCGAGGAGCCGTGGGAGCTGCTCTGTTGGATCACCGGTGCGGACACCCGGGATAAAAACCGGTCGAGCCACACAGTTGAGCCACGGGCAGTCTACCAACAGCACCTGGAGAACCAGGGGTCGGATGTTGCGAGAGTTCGCGGGCACTGGAAGTTCAGGGCTCAGCGTTTACCCCCAGAGTTAGGAAAGCCTTTCAGGCCCAGCAGCCAAGTGCTCGCCTGCGTTCCGCCATCAGGGCGCTAGAAAGGTATCTAAAGCTGGAAGAGTCAGAGGTCCGACCGGTCAAGTCCCTTGCGCTTTGGAGGGCAGGTCAAAGGCGGATGAGCCAGAAGCTTGGACCCACGACTAGTAAGCCCCAGTTGAATCGAGAAGAGTTAGATAAGCGCTTGAAGCGGCTCGTCAGGGTGCGCGAGTTCAATCGCCGACGCAAAGCCATCTTGGATCAGGAGTTCGGACGGTTCGTTCGCGTAGCCAAGCCCAGGCCTGCCGAGGGAGAAGAACTCTCACCACCAGAGAGAACTTCAAAGCCCAGTCGGCCGTGGTTGACCCGAAGCAGGGCTCGCCAGGCTTTGGGCCCGAAACGCAGACCATGGCTGACTCCTGAAGACAAGGCGCTTCGAACCTCTCGATTGCAGCGCAGGTACGAGTTGGAGGGTAGGGACCCGGCTTCTACCTCAACAGAACGCCATGCGGACTTCCACGCCTTCGTAAAGGAGGAGTTGGAAAGGGAGAATAGGGAACTTCAGCAAGACAATGAGCTGATGCACCGGGACGAGCAAGTCAGAAAGCACATAGCGGCTAAACTGGCTGCAGCGTCAGTCCAAGTCGCGGTGTCCCCCCCAGACTTCCCGGAGCGCAGTGCAGTCCAGAAAGCAGTCGCCATCGGCCTGCTAGCGGACGCATGTACTTACTGCCTCCCGGACTGTGACTCCGACGCAGAAACGTCAGTCACCCGCCTGGACTGCATAATGCAGGACGGCGATATCAGTCCGAGCTGGTGTGAGTCCCTGGCAGCGGTGTCCTCGATGGGAGCGCGCCCGAGGAGTTTCGACAGGCACAGTCGCACACCGACGTTGTTGCTGTTTTGGGCCTGGATTGCGGGCGTCAGAGTCAAGGTGTTGGTGGATTCGGGAGCATCCACCAATATTATCGCAAAGAGTACACTGCAGAAGCTCTCCGGCGTCAAGCCGGTGCGCCACGAGCAAGCCATGCGGGTTCGAGTGGCTGACGGCACCACATATGATGCTAATTCCTGCATCAGGCCCAAGCTCCTTGCTGAGACGTCGAAGGGGTCTTACGGCCAGCAGGTTGAGCTTCGGGTAATGCCCCTCGACCTCAAGGTGGATGTCATCCTGGGAGGTCCTTGGCTGGCGAACCTTTCCCCGGTTACACTGGATTATAAGAACTGGGGTTCGGTCCGGTTCACCAAGGGCAGGGAAGAGGTCGTCATCACCGGCTGTTCGCCGGGGTCCCCGGACCCCAGTCGGTCCAAGGACACGGCAATGGCACTGGTACAGGGAGTCCTTTTGAGCC
The DNA here is from genome assembly GCA_001247695.2 of Cymbomonas tetramitiformis. Lineage (NCBI taxonomy): Eukaryota > Viridiplantae > Chlorophyta > Pyramimonadophyceae > Pyramimonadales > Pyramimonadaceae > Cymbomonas > Cymbomonas tetramitiformis. The sequence continues at coordinate 26,513 of LGRX02003536.1, forward strand.
AACGTCGAGCTCGCCGGGACCTGCGGACCCTCCGAAACAGAGAGGAGCAAGCTTTCGTCGTCTACCTCGGCCCCGATGGGACCTTTGGCGCGTTGGCCTGCAACAAGGGGGGGGAGACTCCGACGAAGATTCCCCCAACGATGTTGTAGCAGGCCTAGCGTCAGAACCCTCCTCCGGGTCCGAGGATAGTGAAGTCAGCGTGCGTCCCAGCGCAACGGTGCCGGACGGAGCAGAGGAGTCTGAGGGGCCGGGAGGGTTGGTCTCGGACAGCTCCGACTCCGGCTACAGTGACGTGGAAGGAGCGTGTCATTTGCAGAGAGTAGGGGCGGTGGTCGAGGATATTAGGCCACAGGGATTTGCGAGTACGGTCGACGAGGCCGGGGATCATCCTGACCCTCTCAGCGTTTTCGCTAGCAAACAGGAGGCGAACGGAGCATTTGCGTTGCTTCCGCCAGCGGTGCGTAGACAGGCGATAGAGGATCACGCGGCCGGGAAGCCACCCACCTGGCACGCTCAGGCAGCCGCGGCGCTCCGGCAGGGCCGGGGTCTGGTCGCGGAGCGACGACCCCGAGCACGGCGTAAGCGAGTGCGTTGGCGTGACCAGGTCGCAGCAGTCGGTCAGCCTGGTGCTGAAAGTGGCCCCTCCACCGAGCAGCCGCCGGGACCAAAAGTCCCCACCGTCCCGAGCCCTCAGAGTCAGAAGTCGCGAGCCTCGGCACCAGTCGTGCCGCCAGACACTACCCCGCCGCCAGCTCCGCAGACCACAGACCCGCCGGTACCGGCCGTCCCGCCAGGCACTACCCCGCCGCCGGCCCCACAGACTGCCCAGGCCTCCCCGGAACCGCCGGAGGACGAGATAGACGAGACGGTGCACAACATTCCTATGATCGATTCTGCGGTTCGCGACTGCATCGTGACACATTCCGGTTCGCGACGCGGCTGGACTGGCATTCTGTCAGGACTGTAAAGGGACAATATCGCGATACCTTCGGGAAGCTGGTATCTGAACGGGTCGAGCCTCCAAAATCCAGCGTGGCTGCAAACGTGGCTTCAAAGGACCCTCCGATCGAACTGCATGCTACGGTCAATTTTACTTTTAGAAATATTATATGTTAAGTACGAGACCTTATATACTGAAATATTTCTCTTGCTTGGATATTACTGGCGGTAAGAGGCCGGAGATATCGGATGTCGAACCATGTCGCCGATGTGGCGCTATAGCATTCACATCTTGGATACATTACGTGATACAATAGTCCGAAGAAATTCGGTGCTGGAAAACCGATCATCTGAACCGTTCGCTGAAAATGTAGTAATATCTTTATTAAATCGTGCGCACCCGCAAAAAGGTTTACGCCACATTTCTTGGGTGGCATATGACTGCTTTCTCGGGATTTGCGTTTATATTTTTTGTTGAGAGAATCTTCAAGGGAGACGACAGACGCATCCGTGATACTCGTACAGTTGAACAGTACAAACGCTTCCAATTTCCCCACTGACGTTCCTCGGAAGCGAGAAACTCGTCCACTGCCGTTCGTTTTTCGATCCAGCGGACACCGTGCGGTTTCCATCGGGCGTTTAAGTATGTGAAAACTGCTTTCCGTTCGCCAGCGGCAATACCCCTCGCTCTTTTAAAAATCATTACATTAGGAAAACATTTTTTCGGATAATAGATGTTTAGATAACACGATAGGCTATTCTTTGAGCTCTTGATCAAGTTCGCATGTGCCCGTTTCAGCTCAGTTTGCAGGCATGACTGCAAACTGAGCCGATGCCTTGAGTGCGCGCGACACTCAAGGGTCATCTTTGATCGCAAGCGGTCTCAAAGATACTGGGACGTAAGCCTTGTGCTTCAGGAAATATTTTAAATAAGATATGAGTATCAAGAATCTGAAGTTTCAGTTGTTGGGTCGAACGCATTACTCTAAACTGTCCTTGTGTTGTGGGTTTTGTATTCAAACCCAAACCCAAACCCAAGATGAGTAAAATAAATCGGCAGTTCCGGTGCGCGTAAGCTTATGAAACTCTTCAGATATATTCGCAATAGTCCTGGTAATATGATATTAGAAGCACGCCCTCTGATGTTAAGTACTGATTTAGTGATCTCAATTCTTCTTTCGGGAGAAAAATTTGTTCAAACCCTACCATGTTTAATAAATTCTAAACAGCCGAGGGGTTGCCGCCCGTTTTAGCCTATGAAACTTCGTAAGTAGTTTCGAGAGACTCTAATAACTAACATATATCTGGCACAAAGGCAGCGGGTTGGGTCTGAATACATTCAAACCTGTATTTAAACCCGGCGGTTTGGCTATCGGAAACGCGGATGATGAACAACCGCGTTTCCGATAAAGCGAACCGCTGCCCTTCTAAAAGTCTACATGACTTTAATATGCATACGTGATATGAAATATGTGCAGATGCTGTGCATATTATGGCCTCGCAGGGCGTGCGTGGAGTCCTCTGACTCGATTTCCCATACCCCATGACCCCCTCTCGCTAAACGTGCAGCAGTTCCTAATTTCTGCACGGATCTTGCCCATGAAGAAAAAAATATGTTGTTCCCAACACACCTTAGAATCATAATGCACAGTTTTATTGCGTTCGGCATACCGCAATATACCGAAAACAATAGCCGCTGCACGCTGACTCACGGGGTGGGAGGAGAACGAACATATTGAAAAACATTCACTCAGTATTTCGACTTTGTTCCCACGCATGCAGATCTTTTCCGACCGCAACTGTGACGTGAGGTACGACACGTCATCATTTTTGGAGATGAGGTTGACAATATAATTTTGGTTTCGACTGATGACGCGTACTTTACATCGCAGACATTGCATTGGCTAAAATTTATGAACGATGATTTCATTGGTTCAGTACGGTTGACCTGGCATGTTCCCCGACCCCTTCCTGAAGCGTATCGCGATACTGACGGGAAACTAAAGGGGTCAACATCTCCGTAAGATTCTGCAAAACTTGGTCATTTGACGTGAAAGGACTCGTGAAGAGCTGAGATTCGCATCGAAGCCCTTCCTTGACATGTCGCGTCATGTCGCGATACTAGAATCGATCATAGGAATGATGTGTGTCGCCGGAAATCTGGCAGCAGCTTAGGGACCTGGAAAAGGAGTTCGCAGATGTCATTTGCACAGAGCTGCCAGAATCAGTCCAGTCAAGGGAATTCAAGTCCGGCATCCGGCTCAGGCCAGATTGGAGTGGGAACGCCTTGCACCGGCGAGGGTACAAGTTGTCGCAGGAGGAGTTGCGGCAACTCCGGCAACAACTAGATGAGCTCTTAGCCAAAGGGTACATACGACCCTCGGCCTCTCCGTGGGGCTGCCCTGTGCTGATGGTCCCCAAGCCGAGTAATCCCAAGGAGTTGCGTCTAGTCATTGACTACAGACAGATCAATGAGATCACAGTCAAGGATAAGTACCCCCTCCCGGATGTCTAGAGTCTCTTAGATGACCTACAAGGGGCTACCGTCTTCTCTACGATGGATGCCCTTTGGGGATTTTGGCAGGTTCCTATGAAAGCAGAGGACGTGGAGAAAACCGCAATGACTACGCACTTTGGAGCGTACGAGTGGTTGGTCATGCCTATGGGTTTGTCAAACTCCCCAAGTACCTGGCAAAGGATGATGCAACAGTACCTCGGGCACCTACCCTTTTGCAGAGTATTTGTAGATGACATCATGATTTTCTCAGCTGAGGTTCCGGGTAAGAGCGCCCATGAGGTACACCTCGACCACCTCCGCCAGGTCTTGGAGGCGTGTCGAAAGAATTCCGTCTACCTTAAAAAGTCGAAAGTCAAACTGTGCAAACGATCAGTCCGGTTCCTAGGGCATGTGGTGGATCGGGATGGATGCCGCCCACAGCAGGATAAGGTTGCGTCGGTACGCGATTGGCCAGACCTAGAAACTGTCACACACGTGCGACAGTTCCTGGGCATGTGTGGCTTCTACCGGAGGTACATCCAGAACTTCGCAGATATCGCGCACCCGTTGACCCGCCTCACCAAATCCGGCGTGGACTGGACCTGGGGCGAGAATGAAAAGGCAGCATTTAAACAGCTAAAAACTGCTTTGATCTCCTCCCCAGCCTTGGCCCTACCCGATCAAAAGGGCGCAGCAGACGGTTCCAGACCCTTCTTCGTACAGACAGATGCCAGTGGAGTAGCACTAGGGGGTGTACTCATGCAGGATCAAGGACGAGGCTTGCAGCCCTTGGCCTTTGAAAGCCGGCAGTTCTCCAGCGCAGAGCAGAACTATCACGCTGGGGAACGGGAGCTTTGTGCCATCCATCATTGTACCACGGTCACCTGGAGACATTATCTGATTTTTACATCATTTAAGCTCATGGGAGACCATAAACCCCTTCAGTGGCTCTTCGCCCCAGCTAGGGAGCTCAGCCGACGTCAGGCTCGCTGGTACGAGGACTTGGTAGAAGTCGGAGTCCATCAGATGGAGCACGTGCCAGGGCGCTGTTTAGTAGTACCAGATGCGCAGTCCCGGCGACCAGACTATCAGGAAATGTCAGCCAGAGAAGGGTTGAAGGAAAAAGGGATTGTGGATCGCGCCACGGATGGGCCCAGAGACTCCGCACCGATAGGCAAGGGGTCCGAAGAGGACGAGGATCCTACCTCTGTCCTCGGGGCAGTGGATCGCACCACCGATGGACCCGAGTACTCTGAGCCGAAAGGCAAGATATGTGAAGAGGACGAGGATCCCACATCTGTCTTAGGCGCCACCTTCGAGTATAGTGATTCCGAGGACGAGTCCTTCCCTCCCACCAGTCCGGCACCGGTCATTGGTGAGCTCACCCATCTGAATGGGCTCACGTGGGTAGAGTCGCCGGCCCTCTGGCTGGACGCAGCTGCCACCCTAGCAGTAGGCGAGAAGTCCTTGAGGGATGCCGAATCGCTAGCAGTCATGACCAGAGCAGACCGAGCTAGGGAACAGGCCATAGCAGAAGTCCAGAGTCATCCGGAGAAAGGAGCACCGGGGACCGACGAGTTCCCCCACCCTGAGACCCAGAATCATCCAAAGGCAGCCGGAAAGGTACCTGAGCCTGTTAAGCCCCCAGAAGGTAGCTCCCACTACGACCAGGTCGTAGATCGCCAGGACTGGAAGCTGATCAGGGAGCGCTTTGAGGAGATAGCGGCCCAGTACGGGATGTTTGCCGTTGACGCGTGTTGCGACTCCATGGGCGTTAACCGGCAGGTTGACACCTATTGGACCGACTGCTTGAAGGAAAAGTGGCGCGGGAAACACGTTTGGTGTAACCCCCCTTACACGAAGGATTCAGACTTGATAGAAAGAATTCTTCGGCATTTGGGAACCTTGCTGAGTGGCGCGCCGATCCGGAAAACACCTCGGCGATGTTCCTTCTGCCAGACTATGACGCTCCCTGGAGGCGGTTGATTCACCCCAAGTATGGGCTTCATCCGGTCAAGGTCTTTGACACGAAGGACGAAAAAGGTCGTCCCAACCACCTCTTCGAGTCTCCCGATGGAGGTCGGCCCCCGCTGCGCTGGCCGGTCCTTCTGGTGTGGGCCCCAGCAGCCAGCAGGGCAAAGCCCCGAGCGCCGCCTGCGCGAAAGGACAGTGAGGTAGAACCCGACGAGCCTTTAGTCACTACAGGGGTTGCAGCAAGGGCCAGGGCAGCATCAGGCCCACTGAAGGCTGATGAGTTCGTCCGCGCCTTGCAAGCGGAATACGAACGCAGCCAGTACCTCAGCTCGTTGAAGGAAGAACTGATCGCAGCCCCACATCAGAGGACAAACACATTTCGCATGGTAGACGACATGATATGGCGAGTGGCAGAAGGGCGGTATCAGCTAGTGCTAGCTCAGGATTCCCCCCTCAGAGAGCTGGTGATGCGCGAAACACACGAGTCCCCAGCAGCAGGGCACACAGGAAGGGATAAGACACTGGACAGGGTATCCCGTCGCTTTTGGTGGCCACGCATGAGCAAGGATGTCACCGACAGGTGCAAATCCTGCGTCGTGTGCCAACAGACCCGGCCACGCAACGGGTATCCAGACGGTCAGCTTAACCCCCTGCAAGTCCCAGTAAGACTGTGGCAAGTGGTTAGTATCGACTTCGTCACTGGGTTGCCCCGCACAGAGCGAGGGTACGACGCGTTTGCTACCTTCACGGACAAGTTGTCCAAGATGGTGCACGTAGTCCCCATGCTTTACGCTGACAGCTCAGCTGCGCAGATCGCGCGCATGTATTTCGACCAAGTGTGGCGTTTGCACGGCGCTCCCATGAAGATCGTCTGTGATCGGGACTCCCGCTTCAGGGATGAGATGCATCTCGAGCTACATCGGTTGATGGGAGTCGAGGTTGCCTCTACCACGCCGTACCACCCACAAGGTGATGGGCAGGCAGAGCACACAAACCACACGGTCGAACGCATGTTGCGCGCGTATGTCGCCGCCAACCAGCACGATTGGGATTTGTGGTGTACCCCGGTCGAGTACGCCATTAATGACTCTCGTTCCGCCGTCACGGGCTTCACCGACCCCTTTTGAACTGACGTATGGTCACGCTCCGGCCTCTCAGCTGGACTTCTTCGTGGAGGCAGCACTTCTTGCATCACGGAGAGGCCGAGCTAAGGGGGGGAGGGGCGCAGCAGTAAAAAAGGGTACAGCCCACGAGACAGCCCGCCAATTTGTTCGCCAGTTGCAGCTCGCTAGGGAAAAGTTGCTCTTAGCTCAGCAGCAGCAGATCGCCCAGTACGACGCGCGTCACAGGTCCAGGAGTTACGCGGTAGGCGATGAGGTTTGGGTGGACGCCACGTACCTCACCCAGCCGGGCGACCGCGGGTTGCACAAGAAATTGCTTAAGAAGCGCCTCGGGCCCCTTCGGGTGCTGGAAGTCTTTCACAGCGACCGGCAGATGGCCCTTCCCGCGAGCGATAGAGGCGCACCGTCGGCCTATAGGTTGCAGACGCCTAAGCAGTGGAAAGTGCACGATGTGTTTACCGTGGACCGGCTTTCGCCGGTAGAGTCGAGCAACCGCTTTGTTGAGAGAGCTAAGGAGATTCCCCCTCCTCCGTTGGACGTCAGCGGGCGCAAGGAAACCCACGTCGAGAGGGTGGAGCGTTCGCGCACGCGCCAGCGTCAGGGTAGGAGGTGGACGGAGTACCTGGTCAAGTGGACAGGAATGCCCCGCAGTGAGAACGAGTGGAAGACGCGAGAGGATCTGGAATGGGACGGAGCCGGCAGGCCCGGTGTTCCCAACCGGGCGTTGTTGGAGTTTGAGAGGATCGAGGCTAAGAGAGTGGAGCGAGAGAAGCTTAGGGTCCGTAAGAGGCGCGACGAGTCCGCAGGAGCAGTATGGACCACGCTATCGGAGGAGCTCAAGGTAGACGGAGCAATGCCATGGGTGCCAGAGGAGAGGTTTGATGAGGAAGTAGGAACTTTCGCGAGAGTATCTGCCCAGAGCACCCTGCCGCCCCTCAACGGAGCCGCAGCACTTTAAAAGGAGCCAGTCGGCCGGTCTAAGATTCTCGTATTGTTTTGTGGGACCGGGTCAGTCGAGAGGCAGTTCACTAAGCAATTTCCCAACAGCGAAGTAGTTGCCGTAGACATTCAGCCCAAGTGGGGCCCCACACATTGCGAAGATATCATGCGATGGGACTACCGACAGTTCAGACCAGGACACTTCGACGTAGTCTGGGCTAGCCCACCTTGTACAGAGTACAGCCAGGCGAAGACAGTAGTCATCCGAGATTTGCGCGCTGCGGACAGGCGAGTTCGTAGGACATTGGAGATCATCCGGTACTTGAGGCCCGAAGCATACTTCATTGAGAACCCGAAGGGAAGAGAGCCCCACGGTTTGCACACGCGTCGCTGCATGAGCAATCTACCAGCTCCGCATCTCGTCACGTACTGCAAATACGGGACCGCGTACAGGAAGCCCACGCACATCTGGACCAACGTTCCGTTGCGCACACCCTTGCGAGTGTGCGATTCCGACACGCCTTGCGAGTTCTTCCGGCAGAACGGTAGGCACGAGAAGGTAGCGCAAAACGACGATCGCTCGAAATTGGAAGACGCCACTCCTTCCAATTTTTTTTTTTTTTGTTTTTGGTTTGAAATGCTTCCAAAATGATCATGAGTGACCGGAATGTCGTTGGTTCATCGCCGGGTGCCCCGTACGGCCGTGTGTCGCTTGAATTGGATAGGGTTTCCTTACGTATGTACCCGACTAACCCGTGATAGTACGAAACAGATAGCAAGTTCGGAGTGGTTTGAGTTATAGTTTGTTATATGCTTATGAAATGCTTCCAAAATGATCATGAGTGACCGGAATGTCGTTGGTTCATCGCCGGGTGCCCCGTACGGCCGTGTGTCGCTTGAATTGGATAGGGCTTCCTTACGTATGTACCCGACTAACCCGTGATAGTGCGAAACAGATAGCAACGTCGGAGTGGCTTGAGTTATGGTTTGTTATTTGCTAATGAAGTGATACTAAACATGATCATGAGTGACCGGAATGTCGTTGGTTCATCGCCGGGTGCCCCGTACGGCCGTGTGTGGCTTGAATTGGATAGGGTTTCCTTACGTATGTACCCGACTAACCCGTGATAGTGCGAAACAGATAGCAAGTTCGGAGTGGTTTGAGTTATAGTTTGTTACATGCTTATGAAATGCTTCCAAAATGATCATGAGTGACCGGAATGTCGTTGGTTCATCGCCGGGAGCCCCGTACGGCCGTGTGTCGCTTGAATCGGATAGGGTTTCCTTACGTAACTATGTACCCGACTAACCCGTGATAGTGCGAAACAGATAGCAAGTTCGGAGTGGTTTGAGTTATAGTTTGTTATATGCTTATGAAATGATACTAACCATGATCATGAGCTGTGCATGCATGGGAAATAAGTCAAGAACCGATGCTTGTGGCAAACAAGTCAGCAACAAATGCTTGTGAGATGCACTTAATTTGAAGTGTACATTCAAGTAGCAAACAATAGCAACACTAAATAACAACTACTTTCCCGCCATGGAGTGGAGAAGCTCGAGGATCTTCTCGGACTTGCCCTCCTCGCCTTCTTCGGGATCAACATTCCCCGAGACGATCTCCTTGTGGATGCTGAGCTCGATCTCCGCAGCCGCCACGGTATCCTCGTTCTCGCTCTTCAAATCGGCTGCCAGTTGTTTTGCAGCCTTCTGGCAAGCCGATAAAAATGCGCGGAGCTCGTCTCCGCGCATCTTTTTCTGCGGTGGTTTTTCCGGGGTCCTTTTTCCGGGGACCGCCGGGGGAGCCATGAGCTCCTTGAGCTTCCCTTTTTGGCCTCCCTGCTCCGTGTTGCTCAGCAGGTGCTGGGTACACGCCACCATCCCTTCGTGGGCGGCGGGGTTCTCCCCTTGGCCCGACCGACCGGCCGCCAGGCTGGTGAACTGCGAAGACATGTTGAACATGAGCGCCATATGGGCGCC